>JANAVB010031619.1:22172516-22215016 GCA_029216955.1 Iris pallida | reverse complement strand
TATACCCCAATATAAACAGAGACTTTCTAACATGTACCCGCGTTTGGCATAACCGAAACACAAAAATACATATCTGCATATATGTATATATGTGGCAGGGTACCATCTGCTATGCATCCATACAGAGATACCCGATTTTTATTATGAATATATGGTCGGCATACCCATGCTAACAACATATTGATGCTGCTTGCTACTACTAGAACCTCAGTTAACAAACTCTTGTTCTTTCCCCTTGATCATGATACCAACTGAAATCAAGTCCTATTAAGGTCTTTATTTGTCTAATACACCCAAGTGTAGTCTAGTACCTCATGAGTCCACCGACACCTGATTGCAACTAATATCCCTACTGATTTATCTGTTATAAATCTTTGGTTAGCCTCTGGTACACTAGGTGATCTTCTTCCCTTAGTGTTTGGTCGAGTCCAAATGTATCCATATTGATACAAGAGTTGAACAAGATATCAATAATAATCTGTTACCAAGTATCGGATTTGATACCAAGTATCAATCTGATGCTTAACCTACAATTCGATACTAATGGCCAAATATGCTACCAATATCAATCTGATACAAGGGTTGACTGCGATATCAAGTATCAAATCTGATACTAATATACCACCCGTTATAGAACCTAGAGTCTTTATATTAACACGCAACCCTTCGATCCTTACGAACATAAACTCGAACACCCGATGCATATAGTCAAAACTGTAAATCAGAAGTCCGGTTTGAGTACCTCTTGAGTTGCTCGTTGCTCTCGATTGACCTTCCTAAATTCTCCTCGATTGCCTTTGTGAATGACACTCTAGGGTTTTGATGATTAAAAATAGGGGACGACTGCTTCTCTCCATATATATGTAGGAGAAGTTTTGATTTGATCAAGGGAAGATTTATTGAAGGAAATTGGCTTTGGGACAGATTTGAGTGTATCTCGAATTTGAATAAGTGATTTGGATATTGTCCTTCAGCTTCTAAGGTCGGCCATTGAAAGGAGATTTGAATTTGTAACATTTGTGTAGAAGCATGGAAAATATGGGGTTCATGCGGATCACAACTGACCGCATGAGTACTTTGGGCCAAATTGGTCCACATAAAGAAGAGCCGCATGACAGACTCGACATGCCCCCTGCGGCCCATCTTCACTATTTCGGATTATATAGCAACCAGACTGATTTGAGCCGCAAAAGGAAGAGTTACTTATGCGGCCAAGACGATCGGTCCTTCTGATAAAGCTGACAAACTCTGTCAAAACTGACAGCTCTGACACTCTGACAAAAAGAAGAAGATAAGATGTGATCAGACAAAATGTCATGTCACCAGCCTGGACATAGTCATACGGCCAGAAGGACTGCGACCCGAGCCGCATGAACCTTATGCGGCTCAATCTATGCGCTACATGCGGCCAAGGGTGACTACAACCTGAGCCGCATGAGCTTTATGCGGCCCAGAATATAGAATCTATGTGGCTCAAAAGTCCCCAAGCTACATGTGGATTAAGGGAGACTGCGACCTAAGCGGCATGAGTCTTATGCGGCCCAGCATGGACGAACACTAAAAGACCTATACGGCTCAAAATGACTCTGTAGAATGATCCTATCCTGCGATAGGGCACGTGGTAGGCTGATCAAGTCTCAACCACCCAGATTTGCTGCAAAGAAATCTCAACAAGTCATCAGCTGGAGGCCAAAGAGCGGGTCTTTGTGTGTTGTTGTAGCCACGTGGTCACATGGCCATCTATGCGGCTCATGATATCCATCACTATAAATAGCAGGATACCACACCCATGCAAAAGGCTGTCAACCTACGAAGGGCAATTTCTTCAAGAGCAAGGATCGTGTCAGATAGTCTAAGGAGTAAGGCAGATTTGCTACACTTTTCCGAGCCTCCATCGTCACCCCCAGAATCAAAAACTAAACAATTGTACTTAGATTGTTTCCTAGGGTTTCATTCTAGGCTTTCTCTTGTACAAGTGAGTTTGTAATCAAGTTCAATTCATCTGTAATTTTTTGTTCTTGATATTTAATAACAAACACGATGGCGACTCTGCTGGGGACTTCCTTCTCCTTTGATGAGAAGTTGGTGACGTAATCTGACGCGTCCAAGCTCGGCACTACGCAGTAAATGCTCGTGGTTCGTTTTGACCAACGAGCATTCGAAGAAATGCTTTTTGAAGGGAGCGCCAGCCCGTCGCAGAAACGTGCCAACCCAAAGAGAACCCGCAGGACGTCGAAGCGCAAAACTGTTTCCCTCGACCAGGTTCTCGAAGAAGCTCCTTCTGCGGCCCAAGACGGTGATCAAAGCTCTTCTGCGACCTTGCTTCCGACCACGGAGAATCCTACTGTCCCCAAATCCAGCAAAGGAAAACACTACCATGCTGAGTTTTTGGGGGCACAAGAGAAATCCATGCGAACGAGAAAGAGGCCGCATAAGAGAGATAAGCAGTCTGCATATACGGCAGCCAACTCTGGCCACAGGCAGATGGCCCATGCGGCAGTCAACTCCGGTTGCAGGCAGATGGCCCATGCGGCAGTCAATTCTGGCTGCAGGCAGATGGCCCATGCGACAGCCAACTCTAGCCGAAGGCAGATGGCCCATACGGCAGCCAACTCTGGCCGCAGGCAGATGGCCTACGCGGCAGCCAATCCTGGCCACAGACAGGGTGTCTTATATGGCCCTGTCAGAAGCTCTGTGTTCGACCGTCTCTTATACGGGCCCGACTCCATGCGGCTCGTTGAGAATATGGAATATTCCAATCTGGACTCTTCTTACTATGCGCCTTCAGGTGCTAAATCGAAGAAGTCTAGGGTAGTACGGGCCCAATAAGCCCAGTCAACTGTCCATGCTGCTGACTGTCAGCGGGCACCGTTAACTGTTATACGGGCTCCTGATGGAAAGTTGTACAGAACCACCCGCTTCCAGTCCCCCAGGGCTAATGGACAGGGTGGGTCTCAAAAGTCTTCCTCCAACAATCGAGAGCAAGTGCTTTTACTAGTCTTGGATCAGGAAGCAAATATGATACCTACGCACCCGTGTGCTCGTAATACCCGAGTCCACAAATTGGATGCAAAGGTAGATCAGTCTGCTATCGACTTGCGAGAGGTGATTACTCACAAATGCAAGGAGAAAGAAGCAACCTTGGCATGTGATGAGCCTTTTTTGGGGCGTCGTTGCACCCAAGTCATCATCAACTGCTGCAGCGATAAGTCAGCAGCACCTGAAGATCGGCAGTCCATTTTTCAACGACTGTACCAGCCAACACCTGTCCGACAACCACTTGAGGAACAGGTGCAAATTTCGGGAGATAAGAAATTTCCTTTTGCCTTCTGTAATTCAACTCGGAAGGTTCTTCCCAGCAAGGGAGGAAAGAAGACAGACTCTTCCAGCCCGGCAATCTCAGCTAGCACTGCAAGGAAACTCTCGTCTGGAAGATTGCCACCGACAGCCACAGGAGGTGTATACCTAGGCACTCGATCCAGAAAGAAGCTCCCGACACCTGGGGTGCATCTTCGACCTCCCTGGGGTAGATGAAGTCGGGGGGTAGCAGTCCTCTCAATGTATGCGACAACCCAGTGTTCCAAGAGCATACACAGGGGTAGCGATCCACTAGAATTATGCAGTAGACATGGACGTCCCCGAGGGTGACCGCCTTTGCCATGATGATGCCGCTTCCTGCACAGGGGGTAGCACCCCTTCCGAGTCCGAGGAAGAGGATATTCTGACGTTCCCCGACGATTTCTCTGTACGAGGATACGACATGGAGAGTACCTCTTCTATGGTCCCTTCCACGTCTACCCACGTACGGACAATCTTTATGGTCGACGATGATCATGAAGGGCCTACTGATCGACAACATCTAGAAGTACTTGAAGCCATGCTCTTGTCCTTGGTCAAGTCAGTAGACGAAATCAAAGCTGCCTTACCGACTTAACCAGCCAGGATGCCTGGACAAACAAGCTTGGGACCCACAGTCAATGCGAACTCCAACACGACCGCCCCTATGTTGGGTGACAATCCTCTAGGAGCATCCGCTCCTTCAGCTGCAGACGAAGCCAGGGAGTCAAGGAGGGAAGTCCAGGAGCTTCGAGTAATGATCAATGCCCGAGACTCCTTCTGAGACCTTAGAATACGACAGCCGTATCCCGTTACGTGGAGAGATATTCCTTTTTTGCCATGGTACAAACCATTTCATATCGATTCGTATGACGGGAAGACCTCTGCTAGTCGGTACATGAAGTATTTTGAGGTCATAACTGACCACTTACCACATAGGGGCACCATCCTCACACGATTATTCATCGGAGCATTGGAGGAAATCACGTTCGACTGGTACCACAACCTTCCGGACAACTACATCCATTCCTTTGACGGCTTCAAGCACATGTTCCTGGAAAGATTCTACGAAGTGAGACATGATATGGCAATGTCATCTCTCATGGATGTCGTTCAAGAAGAGTGGGAGTTAACGAGAAACTATATCGAGCGGTTTTGCCAAACCGCGATGAGATTGCCCCAAGGCAATCCCGAAAGCTCCTTGATTGAAATCTGCCAGAAGAAGTTGTTCCCCGCAATCAGCCTCTGGATGGGCGAAGATCAGTTCAGGGATTGGACAACCTTCATCATAAGCGCTACCAATGCGGAGGCAAAGTTAAAAGAAGGCCCGCCAGCTGGATTACACATCCCAGATAGAGAGGACAAGGGCAAACATCCTAGTACCACCTCCAATAACAAATAATAGTGGCGGTACCACCAATGACCGGGACCTACAGAAGGTACTATCCGTCAACATGGTTTCAACAAACGATCCCGCAGAGGAAGAAGACAAGGCACTCAATTTCTTCGAAGAAGAGCCTTGAGCTCAACACTTGGCTCTCAGTGGGAATGGCAGTTCGAACAGCGAGAGCCTTCCATCGAGGACAATATCGTCCAGAGTGACTTAGGAGATGCAACTTCCCCGAAACCCATCTTCATCAGCAACACCAATAGGAGCTCCTGCGCCCTCATGCGTGCTCGCAGATCCTGGTGAAAACTTATTCAACCCTCCAATACTAAATCTCAGTAAGTAAAGCCCTCCATGACCATATTACCTCTGGATTGCTTTCTTACATCCTGTTGTGCATCTACCATGTCCATATCACCTCTGAGTAGTTGTATCTCCCGTGAAGACTCTGTGTCATTATGACCACATAGAGAATATTTCACGTCCATAACAGTGTCTACCATGTCCATATTTCCTCTGAGTAGTCACCCCCGTTACGATAACCCCAAAGTTGTCATAACTTCCTAGAATACAGCCATGTCCATATTACCTCTGAACTGTTATTCTAGTAGAAGGATGCTTGCCATGTCCATATTACCTATGAGTAAAACACCCTTTCCATGACAATCCTCCACAGTTGTCATTTATAGAACCCTTCACGTCCATATTACCTCTGAGTCATTCTATGCCCCCATAGATTCTATCTTTATCACGTCCATATTATCTCTGATATAGATAATCTCCTAACTTAACACCTGTACCCAATCTGGGATAAAGCCACGGTGTTAAGGCCACAGAACCTATCACGTCCATATTACCTATGTTAGGTTTTATTTCAAATCTATTACTCGCACCACCAGTACACAAAAGGGTAATAGGTCCACCAAAAAAAATTATTCCTGATTATCGTGTGTCACGTCCATATTACCTCTGATAGCGATAGTCTCTCAACTTAATACATGTACCCGGCCCGAGATAAAACCATGGTGTTAAGGCCACAAAACCTATCACGTCCATATTACCTCTGTTGGATTTTGTTTCAAATCTATTACCCGTACTAACCAGTGCACAAAAGGATAATAGGTCCACAAAATTGTTATCCTAATCTATTACTCGCACCACCAGTACGCAAAAGGGTAATAGGTCGACCAAAAATCATTCATGATTATCGTGTGTCACGTCCATATTACCTCTGATACCGATAGTCTCTTGACTTAACACCTGAACCTGAACCGGGACAAAATCATGGTGTTAAGACCACAGAACCTATCACGTCCATATTACCTCTGTTAGGTTTTGGCTCAAAATCTATTACCCGCACCACCAGTGCGCAAAAGGGTAATAGATCCACAGAAGTTATCCTAATCTATTACTCGCACCATCGGTACACAAAAAGAGTAATAGGTCCACAAAATATTATTCAAATCTACTGCTCGCATCTCTAGATGCACAAAAGGGCAATAGGTCCACAAAAAGTCCCCCAGTGGGATGTCCTCTACCAACTACAAATGTTGTATTAGGTCCTCTAGTACAAGCACTCCTTCTCTCACAATCATATGCTTCTGGAGCCCAGTTGTTCCATTGCATTCACTCTCCAGTTGTAAAATAACCATGTCCACATCACCTCTGAGTTGTTTTTCTACCCATTACAAAGCAGATGATGCTAAAAACAAATGTTTACCACATCCACCTTATCTCTGAGTAAACACCTCGTGTAATAACCCCTACGTTGTGGCACATCAATCATAGAACTTCCATGTCCGTTTCACCACTGAGTTATTCTGTGTACCCTTACCGAGTTCACTCCTACCATGTCCATATCACATCTGAGTAGGAAAGCTCTACCATCAACCTCATATTTACCACGTCTATATCACCTTTGAGTAAATATGTTGGTTCCCTCTCTCAACTTATTATCTGTACCTAAAACTAAGGTATGTCAAGGATGATAAGTCTACACAAAATCTCTAACAAAAGTACCAAACCTATCATGTCTATGCTACCTCTGATAGGATTGCCACACCTAAAACAACTCTACTTTCCGTGCTTCTTATTCAAAGTATTCCAAATTTGCAATTTGAAAACTTTAAAGGGGGTCTTGTAGAAGGATGGAAAATATGGGGTTCATGCGGATCACAACTGACCGTATGTGTTACGACCCGATTCCAAGTAATTGGGTCGAACCGGATCATGCCCAGCCTGCACTGTTGTTGAGATGGTGGCAGTAAGCTATTCCATTAGCAGGTAACCATACAACAACATCTATATTTGTCATAACTCAAATTCGAAAATGAAACTTTATTAAACTTTGAAATCAAATACTACTGGAACTTAAATGTACTGAAATAAATAACTGAATTCAAATAAACAGAGTTTTAAATAAACAACAAAGCTGGAAAAAGGAAAAGCTATCTAATCAGCCGGCTCATCGGCCTCAGTCCCAACGTCCTCCAATGGGAACTCTGGCAGCACTACAGGGTACAGAATAGGATCGTAGTAACTGTTATATAATAGCTCAGCATCCTCAATGTCCCCTAAAAATGTATCTCCAGTCAGGAGGGAGCAAAGTACAATTCATGCTAATTTAAACAGTTAAAATAAATAATAGAATCATGCACTTTTAAACAGTTTAGAAATGAACAGTTTTTTAGCAGTAAAACAGTATGATTTGAATAGGCAATGAATATGACCGGCTTGGTATGTACAGTTGTATCCTATTGATACGATTCGGCTTATCCCTGTGTGTATGAGGGATAAGCTAATACAGTTCTAAGTTACAGTTGGATGTGGTCATAAACATTACTCTATTCCCCCAGTCCCCAATCAGTTACAGTAGTTGCAGTTAGTACTCTCAAGGAGATTTTCGTGTTTGCATCGTGGTTTAAACTTGTAGTAAAGCGATTATTAAAATAACTGTAAACTAACACAAACTATACTTGCCTCAAAATAGACTGGACTGGAGAGGATGAAGACTTCGAGATGGGAATTTAGGATCGTCCTCGAATTCCTACATTCGAGAAATTTACTCAGATACCAGGGTTACCAATCTAACTACGCTAGTTGAAATCTCTAATTGTGTTGTAATCCATTTTAATTCTTTATTAATAAGACACGAACAAAAACACGATTATTGGTGCGTTGAATTAATAACGAGGGAAAGATCGTTTTAAACTTTGTATTTTGGAAAACTCGTCGATACTAATTTAATTGATTAAAACTTTGTATTTTAGTAACTATAAATATAAAACTAAATTTCTTATTTTAGTGAGAAATACATGATCGTTTGTTAATATTAAAACTTGTAGATTTTATGTGAGAAAAACTTATTAATTTTATATGAAAATAACTATTATCAGATTTATGCGTATGCTACAAAAACTCGCAAAATCAGCAAATAACCAAAATCCTACACTACCAATTTACAAGTTACAGAGCCAACAACCAGCTGGGCTTATGCCCATTACAATTTATTTGTATAAATTGAAATAAGACAGAAACGGTCGTTAGTTCTAAACTTCCTATAATTAATTATAAATAAATAAATAGAAATAATAAAATAAGTTAAATATAAATATTTGATGAGTCTCAGATATGGTCCAATCGTCAACTAGGCTAATGCCTCAACGTCCGGGCGAAGCCGGTTTCGTTTGCACTTAGCCAGAGCCCATTAACCGATACGGTCGTCGCCCAAAATCCAAATATTTAATATATATTTCCGAAATCCATTTTAAAATCATTTTTAAAATATAATTAAATTTACGAAAAAATCCGGCAACATCTCCTCTGTTTTTGGTCAACCCAAAAACTGGGAAATATGCCAATCTTTTTTCTGCAAATCCCAAACCAGGGAATCCCAAAATATATACTCATAAAAATAACCACAACATTCCCAAATATTAATTCGGAATGACCCGAAACGAATTCGGGAGTCCGAATCCAACCAAAACATCACAGCACAATACCGAAAATATCCGAAAGCTAAAATATTAAGAAAACCATTTCCGAAAGTTTCGAAAATAAATAAATCCAATCAACAGCAACTTTCCGTCGTTCCTCGGAAAATCCCGGAAACGACGTTCACCCCAAAAATCGAATTTTCCCAAAGGAAATTCGTGGACCAACTCATCATCGACACCGGGGAGGAACGAACTACTGTGATTAACCAGGAATTACCCAGAAAGACGGAATCCGAAGGGTTGCCTCGGACTCGGGACGCACAAATCCACAGTTCGAAGACGAAGTCCAGCGAAGAACGCTGTCCAGAACAGCGGACAGCCTCGGGGTCAGCGCTGGGGTGTTGGCCGAGCACGAAAACAGCGAAAGTTGTGCTGGATTGGGGTCCGGGCCACGGCGAGGCGCTGGAAACGGCCGCGAGGGTCGCGGGCGGACGGGAGCTCGGGGGTCGGGGTTCGAGGAGGTCGTCGGGGCGCTGGGGGCGGCGGCCGACGGCTGGAGGGGCGTCGAGGAGGTACTGGAAAGGGGACGCGGGCGAAGGGGGTCGGGCCGGAGGTGCGCCGGGCGGAGGAGGCCGGCGGGGCGGCTGCGGGGGCGCTGCTGGGAGAAGGCCGGCCGGGCGTCGGGTGCTCGGCCGGCGAGAAATGCCGAGCGGCAGCGGGGCACGACGTCGGGTCTGGACGGGAGGCCGGGGCTAGGGCTCGGCCGGCAGGGCGCCGAGAAGGGGGGTCGGGTTCTCGGGAAGGGTAAAGGGGAGAGTAGGTGATGGGTTTTTCTTTTCTTTGTGAGAAGTGAAGGAAGAGGTGAGCTGTGCTCTCTGGTGGAGTAGGGGGAAGTATAAGAGGAGTGGTGATTGGGAGTTATAAGGGGAGTGGGAGAGTTGGATGTGGATGTGAGGGTTTTTAGGATGAGCAAAATGAGGAGAAAAATGAGTTGAACGTGTAATGAGGGTTGCTGGTCCAACTTGGACCAACACAAAATATATTATTATTTTTTTATATAAAAATAGAATCCAGATTTTTCTAAAGAACAAGAGTGGGTTCAGGTCGGGTCTGGGTTCAGAAATTCGGGTCCGGGCTCGGGTCTGGTCCGACAAACAAAAAGCCCTGCTTAATATTTTCGAAATTGATTTTAACACTCAAAATTATACTAATAATTATAATATAAATATAATATTAATATAAATATTGCTCTGCAAAAATTAGGTTTCACAATCTTCCCTCCTTAGAAAATTTCGTCCTCGAAATTAAAGGCAGGGTTAGGGGTTACCTTAAGTCTCAAACAGGTACGGGTACTGCTCCCGCATCTGGTCTTCTCGCTCCCAGGTCGACTCGCATGGTGAGTTGTGCCACCACATAACTCTGACTATCGGTGTCACGGTGTTCCTGGTTCTCTTCTCGCCTTTGTCCAATATCGCCACTGGCTTCTCCGGCACTGTGAGGCTGGGTCCAATCTCCAGCTCCGAGTGGTCCAAGATGTGGCTCGGGTCCGGGATGTAGTGTCTCAGCTACGAAACATGGAAGACGTTGTGGACGCCCTCGAGACTTGGGGGTAGAGCCACCCGATAAGCCACTTCTCCAATCCTGTTAAGTACTTCAAATGGACCAATATACATGGGGCTTAACTTTCCTGCTCTGCCGAAACGAATGGTTCCTCTGGTAGGAGAGATCTTCACAAACACACTGTCGCCTTCTTCAAACTCCAAAGGCCGTCGGCTGCTATCGGCCCAATGCTTCTGTCTGTCTTGGGCAATCTTGAGCTTGTCCCTGATCATCCTTACCTTCTCTGCTGCGTCGGTCACCATCTCTAGTCCAAGCAACACTCATTCTCCGACGTCGTCCCAAGCAAGTGGAGTACGGCAACGACGTCCATAGAGTGCCTCGAACGGTGTCATACCGATGCTAGCTTGGTAGCTGTTGTTGTAAGAGAACTCTACCAAGTACAAATGGTCTTCCCAAGACCCTCCAAATTCTAGGATGCAGGATCTCAGCATGTCTTCTAGCGTCTAGATTGTTCTCTCTGATTGCCCGTCAGTCTGGGGGTGGTAGGCGGTGCTGAACTTCAGTTGGGTTCCCAAGCTGTCATACAAACTCTTCCAAAAATGAGAGGTAAATCTAGTATCTCTGTCAGATACGATACTTACCGGTACTCCATGAATCCGGTAGATGTGCCGCATGTACAGTGCTGCCAACTTTTTGGTGGATAAACCAACCTTGAAGGGGATAAAGTGAGCTGACTTCGTCAGTCGGTCCACAATAACCCAAATGGCATCCTTCCCTCCTTGGGATCGAGGCAGTCCCGACACAAAATCCATCGTTATGTGCTCCCATTTTCATTCCGGGATGTCAAACGGCTGTAATAGTCCTGCTGGTCTCTGTCTGCTAGCTTTAACTTGCTGACAAATTAAACATCTAGCCACATACCTGGATACATCTTTCTTCATTCCGTACCACCATATAATTGTACGCATATTCCTGTACATTTTGTTGGCTCTAGGATGTATGGAATACTGCGACTGGTGCGCTTCTTGCATCAGCTCGTTCCTTAGTTCGCCAGTTGGTACGCAAAGCCTCATACCATTCTTAAGTGCTCCGTCGCTGGCAATTGAGAATCCTTCAAGTGTTCCTGCCAACAATTGGTCTCTGAGTTTGCAAAGCGTCTCGTCTTGAAATTGTGCCTCCTTGATTCTGTCCATAAGACTCGAACGCACTTGCAACTGCATCATTGTTGACTCAGCTTCCGGTACGATGGCTTCTTTTCCAAGTTTCTTCATCTCTTCAGCGGGCAGTACAATTTCCAATCCAAGCTTCTCTATGTCCTCCAGTAAATGACGCTCCTTGGTCAAGAACATCACCATCGGGTATCGACTAAGTGCATCTGCAACAACATTAGCCTTACCCGGATGATACTGCAGGTTGATGTCAAAATCCTTCATCAGCTCCAGCCATCGTCTCTGTCTCATGTTCAGCTCCTTCTGAGTGAAAACATATTTCAGACTTTTGTGGTCTGTAAATATTTCCACTCTCTCTCTCCATAAAGGTAGTGCTTCTATAGCTTCAAAGCAAATATCACCGCTGCAAGCTTCAAATCATGAGTGGGATAGTTCTTCTCATGAGTCCGTAATTGCCTAGATACATAAGCAATTACTTTCCCGTGTTGTTGAAGAACACAACCCAATCCCTTACCGGAAGCATCACTATAAATTGAGAAACCGTCGGTACCTGCGGGTAGCGCAAGTATCGGCACGGTTGTAAGCCTCTTCTTCAGTTCCTCAAAACTGATTGGCAAGCTTCAGACCATATGAATTCCTCGTTCTTCCTGGTAAGCTTCGTCATTGGTTCAGCAATTTTGGAGAAATCCTTCACAAACTTCCGGTAGTAGCCAGCCAAACCCAAAAAGCTGCTGATCTCTGCAACCGAGCTTGGTGCAGTCCACTTCTCAATGGCAGCTATCTTCTTTGGATCTACCGAAATTCCTTTTCCTGTGACAACATGGCCAAAAAATTCCACTTTGTCTAAAAAGAATTCGCATTTGGATAGCTTACCATAGAGCTTCTCTTTCCTCAAGGTGCTCAGCACTTTCCTCAGGTGCTCTTCATGCTCTTCCTCCGTCTTCGAGTAGATCAGTATGTCATCGATAAAGACAACAACAAACTGATCCAGATATTCATGGAAAACCTTGTTCATGAGGTTCATGAATACCGCAGGAGCATTTGTTAGTCCAAACGACATGACCAAGAATTTAAATTGCCCATACTTGGTGTTGAACACCGTCTTGGGAATATCCCCCTTCCTGACCTTGATTTAATGGTAGCCTGATCTGAGATCTATCTTTGAAAATACCTTGGCTCCACTCAGTTGATCAAACAGGTCGTCGATCCGGGGCAGAGGGTACTTGTTCTTGATGGTGATGTTGTTTAGCGCCCGGTAGTCGATGCACATCCGTACGGTTCCATCCTTCTTGGGCACGAACAAAACTGGTGCTCCCCAGGGTGAAGCCCCGTCTCTGATAAATCCTTGCGCCTTCAGCTCGTCAATCTGATCCTTCATCTCCTTTTCCTACTTGGGGTTGACTCTGTAGCATCCCCAAGAAATAGGGGAAGAGCCGGGCACTAGATCAATGGTGAATTCCATACCTCGATCTGGCGGCAATCCTGGAAGACTATCTGGAAAGAAGTCCATGAATTCCGCGATGATAGGGTGAGGAGGCCTGGGTTCTTCGGTGATTGAGGAGTAGGTAACACTCTTCATGTCATTTGGAGCTCGAGAGATTTCAAACTCCGGTTCTCCTGGTGGGCTGAAAATTACACATCCTCGGTGACAATCTATCAACGCATGCTGTTCACTTAACCAGTCCATCCCTAGGACTACATCATAATTGGGCAAGGGCATCACTAGTAAGGGTGTTAAGAATTGATGGCCTGAGATAGTGATGGGACAGTTACAAGCCTCAGTGATGGGTATGGGTCCACCACCGGTCATAACTCTACTAATCACCTTGCTAGGTCCCGTATCTAGGTGGTGTGCAAAAATAAACTTTGATGATATGAAACTATGTGATGCACCCGAATCAAATAATGCTAGAGCAGGATGTGAAAACACATAAATGGAACCTGTGATGATATCAGCGGTGGGTTCCTGCTCTGGTTCCTGCTCATCAGCTGCTAGGGCAAAAGCTCGCCCGGTCTTCTGCTGGTATTGTCCGAACCGTTGTTGCTGAGTGGGTAGGGGAGCTCTTTATTGAGTTGCTCCGGTTCGGTGGACTGACGAGGGACAGTCCCTCACTTGGTGGGTGGCAGACCCACAGACTAGGCAGTGTCCTAGCTTCTTCCTGCATATGTTCGACTGATGCCCTGGCCTCTTGCAAAAATCACAGACTGGGATCTGCTTTTGAGGCACTCTGTCATTTGTCCTTGCCTGATGGTGCTGCTGCTGGTGGTGCGAAGGCCTGTTGTTGTTGTTGTTGGGCCTCTTCTGGTTACCCTGGAAGTTGCTAGTTCCAGGATACTCCCTCTTGGATCGAGAATTTTGGCTCTTCTCCACGTCCTGAGCTCGTATCAGGATCCTCTCATAAGTTTTGGCGCCACCTGCGATCACAGGGGTGCGAATCTCTTCTCTTAGTCCATACCTGAATCGTTCAGCACGATCCTTGGGGTCAGCAACCAGGTTCTGGACAAAGCGGCTAAGTCGGCCAAACTCTGCCGTATATTCGCTGACCGTCATGTTCCCCTGCTTCAGGTCCTGGAATTGCCTTTCCATCTCCCGCATCTCAGATGTTGGGAAGAACTTCCTGCGGAACAGCCTCTTGAAGGTGTCCCAATCGAGCTGCTTGTCCTGGAGTCGGGGTTCATTCCGATACCAGGTGCTCGCCACATCTTGTAGCTGGAGTCCCACTGCTTCGGTCTTGAGGTCCTCTGGGAGTCGAGCGACGCTCAAGAGACGCTCCATACTGTCTAGCCATTCATCGGCGTAGATGATACCCTCGGTTCCTTTGAAAGGTCGAGGGCCTTGCTTCTTAAAGCTCTCTATATCTCCAACCTTCATGTAATAATACGCCTCTAATCAAAAGAATGACCTTAAAGATATAAATCTTAACTCCTGAATTATGCTTACCTTGGCAGGTCGTGGCTCTGATGAAGTGGTTCCTCCTCTCTCGAGGGCAGCCATAGCCACATTGTGGGCATTCTCCATGCCTTCTCTCATAATCGCGGTCTGCTCGCGATGGGCTTCAGCTTGGACAGCAGTCTGTTCTCGGTGAGCTTCTGCTTGAGCTCTCTGTTCTTCAAGCACTCCTCAAAGCATACCCACTAGATCAGTAGGATCCACGAGCACTGGTGGTACAGCTGGTGCGGCCACTACCGCAGGGGTCTGTGGCTTAGCCTGGGAATGCGCAGGTTCCGTCGTTTGCGCTGTAGTAGCATAAACGGGTCGGGGTGCTGGTACAGCATGGGGACGGTCAGTCAGCTGCAAAGGAGGTGGGTCCCGACGTGCTTGAAGAGATGGGGTGTGATCAGTAGATGACACCTCATCATTAGCAGGGCCGGATCGGGTAGTCTTTCCTTTGGCCATAATCTGGAAGGTTTAGGGTACATACATAAGCAAGGTGTCCTACCAGTCTATAATCAAACAAAAATATTTATTTATATATAATTCGGACCTATGTTGTGACAAATCAATGTTCTGGTGTTCTAATTGTTTCTAGGTATGTTTTTCTAAGTTGTTGTTTGGACCTGCATGGGCCACCACTAAAAACATGTCACGACCCGATCCCAAATAATTGGGTCGAACCGGATCATGCCCAGCCTGCACCGTTGTTGAGACGGCGGCAGTAAGCTGTTCCATTAGCAGGTAACCATACAACAACATCTATATTTGTCACAACTCAAATTCGAAAATGAAACTTTATTAAACTTTGAAATCAAATACAACTGGAATTTAAATGTACTGAAATAAATAACTGAATTCAAATAAACAGAGTTTTAAATAAACAACAAAGCTGGAAAAAGAAAAATCTATCTAATCAGCCGGCTCATCGGCCTCAGTCCCAACGTCCTCCAATGGGGACTCTGGCAGCACTACAGGGTACAGAACAGGGTCGTAGTAACTGCTGTATAACAGCTCAGCATCCTCAATGTCCCCTAAAAATGTATCTCCAGTCAGGAGGGAGCAAAGTACAATTCATACTAATTTAAACAGTTAAAATAAATAATAGAATCATGCACTTTTAAACAGTTTAGAAATGAACAGTTTTCTAGCAGTAAAACAGTATGATTTGAATAGGTAATGAATATGACTGGCTTGGGATGTACAGTTGTATCCTATTGATACGATTCGGCTTATCCCCGTGTGTATGAGGGGTAAGCTAACACAGTTCTAAGTTACAATTGGATGTGGTCATAAACATTACTCTATTCTCCCAGTCCCCAATCAGTTACAGTAGTTGCAGTCAGTACTCTCAAGGAGAGTTTCGTGTTTGCATCGTGGTTTAAACTTGCAGTAAAGCGATTATTAAAATAACTGTAAACTAACACAAACTATACTTGCCTCAAAATAGACTGGACTGGAGAGGATGAAGACTTCGAGATGGGAATTTAGGATCGTCCTCGAATTCCTACATTCGAGAAATTTACTCAGATACCAGGGTTACCAATCTAACTACGCTAGTTGAAATCCCTAATTGTGTCCTAATCTATTTTAATTCTTTATTAATAAGACACGAACAAAAACACGATTATTGGTGCGTTGAATTAATAATGAGGGAAAGATCGTTTTAAACTTTATATTTTGGAAAACTCGTCGATACTAATTTAATTGATTAAAACTTTGTATTTTAGTAACTATAAATATAAAACTAAATTTCTTATTTTAGTGAGAAATACATGATCGTTTGTTAATATTAAAACTTGTAGATTTTATGTGAGAAAAACTTACTAATTTTATATGAAAATAACTATTATCAGATTTATGCGTATGCTACAAAAACTCGCAAAATCAACAAATAACCAAAATCCTACACTACCAATTTACAAGTTACAGAGCCAACAACCAGCTGGACTTATGCCCATTACAATTTATTTACATAAATTGAAATAAGACAGAAACGGTCGTTAGTTCTAAACTTCCTATAATTAATTATAAATAAATAAATAGTAATAATAAAATAAGTTAAATATAAATATTTGATGAGTCTCAGATATGGTCCAATCGTCAACTAGGCTAATGCCTCAACGTCCGGGCGAAGCCGGTTTCGTTTGCACTTAGCCAGAGCCCATTGACCGATACGGTCGTCGCCCAAAATCCAAATATTTAATATATCTTTCCGAAATCCATTTTAAAATTATTTTTAAAATATAATTAAATTTACGAAAAAATTCGGCAGCATCTCCTCTGTTTTTGGTCAACCCAAAAACTGGGAAATATGCCAATCTTTTTCCTGCAAATCCCAAACCAGGGAATCCCAAAATATATACTCATAAAAATATCCACAACATTCCCAAATATTAATTCGGAATGACCCGAAACGAATTCGGGAGTCCGAATCCAACAAAAACATCACAGCACAATGCCGAAAATATCTGAAAGCTAAAATATTAAGAAAACCATTTCTGAAAGTTTCGGAAATAAAGAAATCCAATCAACAGCAACTTTCCGTCGTTCTTCGAAAAAATCCCGGAAACGACGTTCACCCCAAAAATCGAATTTTCCCAAAGGGAATTCGTGGACCAACTCATCATCGACACCGGGGAGGGACGAACTACTGTGATTAACCAGGAATTACCCAGAAAGACGGAATCCGAAGGGTTGCCTCAGACTCGGGACGCGCAAATCCACTGTTCGAAGACGAAGTCCAGCAAAGAACGCTGTCCAGAACAGCGGACAGCCTCGGGGTCAGCGCTGGGGTGCTGGCTGGGCACGAAAAACAGCGGAAGTTGCGTTGGATCGAGGTCCGGGGCACGGCGAAGCGCTGGAAACGGCCGTGAGGGTCGCGGGCGGACGGGAACTCGGGGGTCGGGGTTCGAGGAGGTCGCCGGGGCGCTGGGGGCGGCTGCCGACGGCTGGAGGGGCGTCGAGGAGGTGCTGGAAAAGGGGCACGGGCGAAGGGGGTCGGGCCGGAGGTGCGCCAGGCGGAGGAGGCCGGCGGGGCGGCTATGGGGGCGCTGCTGGGAGGAGGCCGACGGGGCGTCGGGTGCTCGGCCGGCGAGGATTGCCGAGCGACAGCGGGGCGCGACGTCGGGTCTGGGCGGGAGGCCGGGGCTAGGGCTCGACCGGCAGGGCGCCGAGAAGGGGGGTTAGGTTCTCGGGAAGGGTGAAGGGGAAAGTAGGTGATAGGTTTTTCTTTTCTTTGTGAGAAGTGAAGGAAGAGGTGAGCTGTGCTCTCTGGTGGAGTAGGGGGAAGTATAAGAGGAGTGGTGATTGGGAGTTATAAGGGGAGTAGGAGAGTTGGACGTGGATGTGAGGGTTTTTATGATGAGCAAAATGAGGAGAGAAATGAGTTGAACGTGTAATGAGGGTTGCTGGTCCAACTTGGACCAGCACAAAAATATATTATTTTTTTATATAAAAATAAAAACCAGATTTTTCCAAAGAACAAAAGTGGGTTCAGGTCGGGTCTGGGTTCGGAAATTCGAGTCCGGGCTCGGGTCTGGTCCGACAAACAAAAAGCCCTGCTTAATATTTTTGAAATTGATTTTAACACTCAAAATCATACTAATAATTATAATATAAATATAATATTAATATAAATATTGCTCTACAAAAATTGGGTTTCATAGTATGAGTACTTTGGGCCAAATTGGTTCGCATAAAGAAGAGCCGCATGACAGACTCGACATGCACCCTACGGCCCATCTTCACTATTTCGGATTATATAGCAACCAGACTGATTTGAGTCGCAGAAGGAAGAGTTACTTATGCGGCCAAGATGATGGGTCTTTCTGATAAAGCTGACAAACTCTGTCAAAACTGACAAAACTGATAGCTCTGACACTTTGACAAAAAAAGAAGATAAGTCGTGATCAGACAAAATATCATGTCACCGGCCTGGACATAGTAATACGGCCAGAAGGACTGCGACCCGAGCCGTATGAACCTTATGCGACTTAATCTATACGCTGCATGCGGCCAAGGGTGACTACAACCTCAGCCGCATGAGCTTTATGCGGCCCAGAATATAGAATCTATGCGGCTCAAAAGTCCCCAAGCTACATACGGATTAAGGGAGACTGCGACCTAAGCCGCATGAGTCTTATGCGGCCCAGCATGGCCGAACACTAAAGGTCCTATGCGACTTAAAATGACTCAAGCAGATTGATCCTATCCTGCGATAGGATACGTGGCAGGCTGACCAAGTCTCAACCACCCGGATTTGCTGCAAAGAAATCTCAACAAGTAACCAGCTGGCGACCAAAGAGCAGGTCTTTGTGTGCTGTTGTAGCCACGAGGTCACATGGCCATCTATGCGGTTCAAGATATCCATCACTATAAATAGCAGGGTACCACACCCATGCAAAAGGCTGGCAACCTACAAAGGGAAATTTTTTCAAGAGCAAGGATCGTGTCAGATAGTCCAAGGAGTAAGGCAGAGTTGCTACACTTTCCCGAGCCTCCATCGTCACCCCTAGAGTAAAAAACTAAACAATTGTACTTAGATTGTTTCCTAGGGTTACTTTCTAAGCTTTCTCTTGTACAAGCGAGTTTGCAATCAAGTTCAATTCATCTGTAATTTTTTGTTCTTGATATTTAATGGCAAATAATTTGCGTTGGGGCCCTTTGTGTAATCGTTTTTGCAAAAAAAAAATTTATTTCTTTCTCCTACTAACATATCTAGTGTTATACTTGAGAAGTTAAATTGGTGTCCACAATAAAGTAATAAATAATAAAAAGACAAATTGGGCTCATGGACTTACAAATCTAACCCTTACAAAAATTTCGTCCTCGAAATTTAAGGAGGATAAAATCAAGAAGAGTATACTATAAAATATCTAGCATGGTTATTCTATAATAGAGCGACCTTATCCAAAATAAGCAACTGGCATACTCATCATAAAATTTTGACCTATTCCTTGATTCTATCCTAAAATTATGAAGTGTTACCATTAGTTGCTCCTTGTAGTGCTGGCGTCTGCTGTCTGGCCTGCATGAATTGCGTTGCTTGATCGGGAAGTGGTCTTCGTGGATTCTCTCCTGGTGCTACAGGTCGACGCTTTGGGCAATCTCGAAACTGATGTTGATCTGAACCACAGTTTAAATATTGGCCTAGTCTCCAACGGCAGTCGCTTTGGCTATGTCCCTTCTTTTTGCAATACTGAAACATTGGAAGCTCTTGAGTCAGGTATGGGACGGCTCTTGGTTGCTGATGCTGCTGCTGTGCTGAGGTCTTCCCTAGAATGTTAGGACATTTTGTTGATCCCAATTGGCTGCTACCTCCTACGTATGCATCTCGATCTCTCTTCGGCTTGCGGTTCAGCTCTTCCTCTACTGCTTGTGCGACCTTCAAGATCTTTTCGTAGGTATTGGCTCGACTGGTGGCAATAGCTGGGCGAATCTTGTGAGATAATACATTCTTGAATCGTCGAGCCTTGTCTTCAGGGGTGCTGACCATGCTCTCTACGAAGCGGCTGAGGCGAGAAAACTCTAAGGTGTACAGGTCGACGGTAAAATTTCCTTGCTCCAAACTCTCGAACTGAATTATTAACGTCTCTCGAGCTACGTCGGGGTAGAACTTCTTCTTGAACATCTGCTTGAACTCCTTCCAAGTCACGTTTGGTGCAAAAAGTTAGGGCGCGTCTCTATACCATATTCGGGCGATGTCGTAGAGTTGTGCCCTAACGATGGTGAATTATTAACGTCCCCATTATTGCAAAAAGTTAGGGCGCATCTGGACAATGACAATCTCAAGAAATGTACAAGAACACAAAGATCTAATACGACAAGCAATTATGGGAAATAAGAACAATTCTACGTGCACATGTAACGAGGAAACAAATAAAGCAGTAGACGATAATCAGGTACAATATGAGAAGAAAATGTAACATGGAAAGAGAAAACATGTAAATGTTGCATAAGTTCGGCAAGGTATACTTGCTTGTGGTCCTGAGCTGTGGATACGGTCAGAATCTGTATCGAAGTCCAAGTAACCTGTTTGATAATTTATGAGGTCAATAAATGAATCAAAGTAAGATATACTTTACCTACTATGTCTTTAGTCTAAGATCTTATCCAGTTTGGTTTCCTTTCTTAGTAGGTTTAACTTTGTTTCCATCCCCCCTTCTTGGCATGTCAAGTTTAATCCTATTTACAGTTGTATATCCATATAGAGGTCTCCTAGTGAACCCATCGTATTGTGTTACAGATGCAATTTTATCAATTTAATTTATTATTTTAGTCAAGGTTGGCTATGTTTTAGATTTATATATTTTATAACTTTAATTTAAATTCCGAGAACGAAATTTCTTCTAAGGAGAGTAGAGTGTCATAGATGCAATTTATATTATTTACAATTTATTCTATTTCATTTAATATATGTAAGTATATATATAGGTTTATGCAACTTTAGTTTGCAATTTTGGTAAATATATATATATATATATATATATATTTATATATATATATATATATATATATATATATATATATATATATATATATATATATATATACTTAAATAGCTAGAGGTTTAAATCAACGGGGGGTGGGGAGGGAGAGGGGAGGAAACCAGCATGTTTCTAAACCATTACCTAGTTTAATGACTCATATATGCCATTGAATACTTGGCATGCTCTCAAATCTTCCCATTTTCCAATGACAGATAAAAAAAGAAGGAAAAAAACCCATCTACTTAATACTACCATCTCCTTCCTCCTCTTCTCCATATCACTTTCAAAACCCATCCTCTCTCCATCTCCTTCCTCCTCTTCTCATTGTTGCTGATGTTGCCGCCGGACCCGACAACACTGTCGGCCACCGGACCCGACAACACCACCTCCTCTTCTCCGGCATTCATCTCCTCCCTCTTCTTCAATCCAAAACCATAGGTATACTTCTTCTTCCCTTCCAATTTTTTCTCTTTCTAAATCTAGGTTAATTTCTAGAAGAATTAGTTGTATAAAATAGTTGCTATTGGAATAAGGTTGAATTGGGAGAGAGTTGGGGAAGGAAAAGAAAAACCTAGGTTGCTCGAATCCAAGGCAAGTCCTCACTCTTGCTTCTCTTTCAATTTTCTTTCCATCATTATTTGGTTACATTAGGAATTATATTTTGATGTTAGGAATAGATATATACATGAAGGACACAAAATGGACACTTCGATTTTAGTTACATTTATATACCTAGATTGATGGTTGTTAGAAAATAAAGAAATGAATAATGTTCATGTATGCATGTGCTTAATCAATTCCATGTCTAACTAGTCTTATACATATATGTATAGAGAGAGAAATTTATGGACACAACTCATGAATTCATATATACCATGGACACATATTTTGACACAATATGTTGGACACAAAATTGACACAATATGTAGGACACAAAATGGCTCGTGTGGTTAGCCAACCTCATTTTCGAACAAAAGATGGTTCAAAATATTAAATAGCAAACTTGGATGTTCATAGTAGGCTTAGTTGCTAATTGTCAAAATTCAGAATATGTAAAAGAGTAACAGGTCCTTTATATTTTAGATGCAGATCAGTTTCTACAATTAAAGAAAGAATTATACTATTCTGGAGACTAAAATGGGACCACAAAATTGAACTCTTTTGTCTGTAATTGAACATCTTGGCTTCTTTGTTGAGATTAGAGACCATGAAGTAGATGAATTTTGGGCCCGTTAATATGGAAACTAACAAGTACAAAGAAAAAAGAAAGGCTAATTCTAAAGGCACTTCGGGGGCGTTTGGTACGCGGTATTTTTTTTTTATTCCCGGGAAAATTTAAGATGGGAATCAATTACCACGTTTGTTTGGCTTATAAAAAATTTATTCCCGGGAATTATAAATACCCGGGTAAATAGTTTACCCACAAAACATGGAAATTCTATCCCTGGATAATAGGTGGGTATTTTTTTTTGCCCGGGAAAAAAAAATTTGTCTAAATATTTTTCTTCTTTTTTGATCAATTTTGATTAGTTTTGAACATTTTTTTTTCTTTTTTTTGTCGTTTTTATCGCTTTTTTGTCATTTTTTGTCGTTTTTACCATTTTTTGTCGTTTTAAAGCGATTTTTTTGTCGCTTTTACCCTTTTTTTGTCTTTTTTGTCACTTTTTGATTATTTTTTGTCGTTTTTATCGTTTTTGGTCATTTTTTGTCGTTTTTACCAATTTTTGTCGTTTTTTACCCATTTTTTCTCTTTTTTGTCACTTTTTGATTATTTTTTGTCGTTTTTATCACTTTTTTGTCATTTTTTGTCGTTTTAACCAATTTTTTGTCGTTTTTAGCGATTTTTTGTCGCTTTTACCCTTTTTTTGTCTTTTTTTGTCACTTTTTGATTATTTGTTGTCGTTTTTATCGTTTTTTTTGTCGTTTTTACCAAATTTTTATCGTTTAAGCGATTTTTTGTCGTTTTTACCCAATTTTTGTCTTTTTGTCACTTTTTGATTATTTGTTATCGTTTTTACCAATTTTTTGTCGTTTTAAGCGATTTTTTGTCATTTTAACCCATTTTTTGTCTTTTTTTGTCACTTTTTGATTATTTGTTGTCGTTTTTATCGCCTTTTTTGTCGTTTTTACCAATTTTTTGTCGTTTTAAGCAATTTTTTGTCGTTTTTACCCAGTTTGTGTCTTTTTTGTCACTTTTTGATTATTTGTTGTCGTTTTACCCAATTTTTGTCCTTTTTGTCATTTTTTTTGTCAATTTTTGTCGTTTTAAGCGATTTTTTTCGTTTTTTGTAGCTTTTTTTGTTGTTTTTACCGATTTTTAGTCGTTTTTTTTATCGTTTTTGTCGCTTTTTTTTTGGTCATTTTTACTGATTTTATGGCATTTTTGTCATTTTTGTCGCTTTTACCGATTTTTGTCGTTTTTTTGGTTATTTTTTGTCGTTTTAACCGATTTTTTCGTCGTTTTAACCGTTTTTTTTGTCCTTTTTTGTTGTTTTTATCGATTATTTTTCGTTTTTGTCGCTTTTTGGTTATTTTTTGTCGTTTAACCGATATTTTTGTCATTTTTAACCTTTTTTGTCATTTTTTAACCTTTTTTGGTCTTTTTTTTTGTCGTTTTAACCGATTTTTTGTCGTTTTAACCGATATTTTTTTTTACTGTTTTAACCGATTTTTTTCGTTTTTAACCGAATTTTTTGTCATTTTTGTCGTTTTACCCGAATTTTTGTTGTTTTTTGTCGTTTTTGCCGCCATTTTTGTTTTTTTTTGTCGGTTTTACCGATTTTATGTCATTTTTGTCGTGTTTTGGTTATTTTTGTCGTTTTTACCTTTTTTGTCGTTCATACATTTTTTGTCGTTTTTTGGTCATTTTTGTCATTTTAACCGATTTTTTGTTATTTTTCATCGTTTTGTCGTTTTTTGTTATTTTGTCGTTTTTACCATTTTTTTCGTTTTTACCGATTTTTTGTCGTTTTTACCGATTTTTTTAATATTTGTTCATTTTATTTCGTTATTATTATTTTTTATTTTTTCCCGGGAATTTTTATATTGTCACCAAACATGGGAATGCAATTTTCCAGGGAATTTAATTCCTTGGAATTTGATTCCCGGGAATATAGAATTCCCGGCTATATAGTATTCCGCATACCAAACGCCCCCTTCAAGTTTTATTCCAGGTATATATCTTGACACAATTTATGGAGGCAAGATATATATATATATATATATATATATATATATATATATATATATATATATATATATATATATTTTGGAACCAGGTAAATTTTTTATGGAATCGTTCCCACTGGGATTCGAACTCCTGACCACTCGGGCCGCATGCATCTCTCTTAACCACTAGGCTAGAGGTCATTTGCATATATATATATATATATATATATATATCTTGACACAATTATTCCAGGTATATATATATATATATATATATATATATACATATATATATATATATATATATATATATATATATATAATTTACATACTATGGGTTTTATACACTTTTAACATGATATGTATATATATAGGTCATATTTAGTTTAGTTTTGAAATATGTAAGTTTGATAATTTATCAATTTAACACAATATTTTAATCCTGCCCAGATTTAAAATATACTTATTTGGCACATTTTGTTATGATTATTTAGTTAGAATAGGTATTTATAGGTACTGGTATATTAAGGTAACCCCACCTATAAGTTTTCAAGTTAAAAATTACTATTGTGTGCCTTCTAAAAGCTAGTATATGGTACATAGCAAGTATATGTTGATTTGAGCATACTAGATTTGAACCTTGGAAATCTATTCATTATGTGTTAGTGCTTAAGATTTGAGATGAAATACAGAGGAGAGATAATACAAGATATATAGAATATGAATGTTTGTAGATTAGGTTAGTGCATTGGCTGGGAGAGAACAACTGGATCACACCCGAAATTTCTGCAATATAATAACAACAAAAAGTGATCAGTAAGAGTTTTTCGCATCGTAAGGCTATACGATGTTGGGGGTGAGGCCTAGCTCACCAAGAGAGATTTCGGATTCCAAAAATTCTTGAATGAAAACAAGAATTTAAGAGTTACTAAATTACAATTATTTTACTCACATAATGTGAGGGGCCGAATTCTTAGTACCGTGCCACCGAGACACCACCTGATCCCTGGTCACGGGATTATTGTCAAAAAAATAGGATGAATGTGATCCAAATCTGTTCTCTAAAATTGCATCATCATATAGGAAACTTGTTTGCGATTGTAGTAGTGATTTAGGTTATGTTGAATGATTGAACACCTAGAGATCACTAGAAAGTTCATACTATAATATTTTTCCTATAATTTAAATAGATCAACTTTTTATTTAAGATGAAGAAATCCCCAACTAACTATTTTTTCTCATGTCATATTTGTATTTTCTTATCGTTCTTGACCGAGGACTTGCATGTCGTTTTGACGACCTAGTATTGTTCACTAGGGGATGATGAAGCTTCACAGATGCTACCTTTGTACAACATAGACGAAGTCGACGAATGATCAAGGACGGTACAAGAATGAAGCAATAATATTTTGTAGCTGACAACATATGTAAATTAATGGTTTTATTGTAATGACTTGTATAAGTTGTACTTCTAGAAAATAGTTCATGTATAATAGTTAAAGTTTGTAGAAATGGAAGTGTGTTTAGTATTACTTATATTTCTATCCTAGAATTTTACAAGCGACAATCGCTGATACGGGTATAGATTTATTTGTATGGTGCGTAGCCTGGAGATGTTGTTGCGTACCCGGGTCACCGTATCCTAGGAGCAGGGTATGACACATCTTTTAGTGGTGGTCCATACAGGCCCACAAAGAATAGAAAATCTAGGATAGGATACAGGTTCAGGTTAATATAAAGGACATGAGATATGATGTAGGTTAGAAATTTATATAGGTTAAACCTTGATCACTATCATATCTTTAGAGATTATTTGAAAGTACCCTAGGATAGGCACTATCGGTGATCATAAGAAAGACTAATGATATTACACAGATTAGTTTTCTAAGTTATTTGACCAATTTATTAAATTTTAATTGGGTTACTTACTGTAGGATGCTAACTTGAAGTTTCTTGGTGTAGATCATGCCTCGATTCGTTCCCTATGCAAGGTTGGGGAATAGTATCCACAGTTTAGATGAGTATTATCATTTTGTTAATGGATGTGGCGACTAGCTCGCAAACAATAGCTCGCAAACAAATGATATGGGTTTATGGAGTGCATTATAAGATAAAATATCCAAGAGTTTCGGATATTACGGATGAAAAGGAGGTATACTTTAATAGGATAAATTATTATATACTTATCAAAGCTCGACCCTTTGAGGATCCAAATTCAAATGGGAATAACTACAATGGAACACTGGAAGAATGGCAGGAAGCTCATCTGGTAGCAACCATCATCAGGATAAGAGAGATGATGATCTAAATAACGTTACCTTGAAGGAAAGTACAACTATGTAAGACGGTATTTTGTCTGTTGTACTCCATTTTGTAAAACGAAAGATGTAAATTGTGGATATGGTGTAAGTAGTGGTAGGAATGTAAATAGTAAGTGTATGTAATATCTGGTGACCTCGACTGCATATTTGTATCACCTTTTGACCATAGTGAATGAAATATGCATGTTCCTCAGCTTTGACTTTTATACTCCTTGCAAATATTTTCTTATTCAATCATCCTATGAATTACAAAAATCTTTCTCGTCCTTGAATATGAATAGTTTTGTATATCAATTTCGAATTGATCCTGAGAAATTGGTATATTCTAATTTTCAGGAAATGTCTAGTCCAGACCAATCTCATACTTCATCTTCTCAAGGTCAGTTCGAACCATCCATTACGGATATGTACCGATTATTCCAACAAGTTCTAGAATCCAACAGGCAGCATGCAAATGCGGCCCAAGCCACTACCGCTATAGTACTAGAGCAGATGCGGGCATCCACGAATTCTAAGGATGGGACGATAGCAGATTTTAGAGATCTTAGGCCATCAAAATTCGTAGAACGGAGAGCCCGATGGAAGCTGGGCAATGGATAAGAACTATCGAAGGACTATTAAAAGCGGCAAAAATTAGTCATGAAAGTATGGTATCCACAATCTGCATCCAGCTGGAAGATGTGGCTGAACATTGGTGGAGTGCGGAACACCCTAAAGAATCTAATAAAATAATCTCATGGGAAGAATTAAAAAGGACGTTTAAAGAATGATTCTTTCCTAAATCAACTAGAATGGAGCTAGAACGACAGTTCATCCTCCTGAAGCAGGGAAAACTCACAGTGGATGAATATGTGACAGAATTTACTAGATTGAGTCGCTTTGCTCCTTATATGGTGACCGATGAAGAAATAAAGGTATCTAGATTCCGCGAAGGACTGAATAGTCAATTGAAAAGCAAGGTAGCACCGTATCGATGCCAAACTTACTCGGAAGTGATAGAAGCTGCACGTGATCAGGAGAGAATGTTGAAAAAAAGAATAATCATCCCAATATGGAACTCAGAAAAGGACCTTGGAAGTAGGAGCCTCATTTTCGAAGAATCATTGGCAGGGACCATCTAAACGTCCTCAAAATAACTTATCTAGAGAGAGAACTATTTGTAGATTTTGTTCAAAGCCAGGACATACTAAGAACAAATGCAAAAAATTCCTTGGACTATGTTTGAAATGTGGATCACCTAGTCACCAAGCTTATCAATGTCCCCAGTTTCCAAGACCAATAATACAAGTTCCACAACAGAATCCACAACCAATGATCCAAGGGAATAATTTAAGGCCTATGTTGCAAGGAAATAATCCTAGGCCTATGATCCAAGCAACACCAACTCCCCAAGCTACTACGTTATATGGATCTTCGTATAGACCACCATTGACCTCTCAGAATTATCAATTTCAACAAACACAAAAGGCAAAGAAGAAAAAGGTTCGGACAAGTATTTATGATAGATAACGATGAAGTAGGACCCACGAAGGAAGATGTAACAGGTACTATATTTATTTTTGTCGAACATCAGTATTATTTGATTCAGAAGCAAAAAATTTATAGTATCTACCGTTGTATTTCATCCTCTAACTAAGGCATTACAAATTTCTTATGGAAAATTATCAATATCCGATCAAATTTGGAAGTAGCGTTTTAGTGAATAATATTAGTTTCATATTTTTAAATGGATTGATTAACCCCGACTTTAGCTAATATGGATTTTGGTCAAGGAGAAGTTCATTTCACCAAGTATTTCAGCATAGACCTTTCTGATCTAACTATGCTTGGATGATTCTTTGATGAGAAAACATAACCATGATTTTAAACTGGATTAAGAAAACACTTGGGATGATTCTTTAAGGATTGGCAATCAATTATATGCACTATATAGAAAATTTTAAAAAAAAGAGTGATATCGAAAATCACAGTCAAATTAACATTGCATATCAAGCAAACGACCAATGAGAATTTTTGAATAACAAAAGGGAAAGTATACAAGAATTAGATCGCTTTTCACGTGGAAAATTTTCTACTTGGAGAAAGAAGAGGATATGCGAAATGTATATTCATATTCGTTTACTAGTCAAGGTTGGCTATGTTTTAGATTCATATATTTTATTATTTTAATTTAAATTTTGAGGACAAAATTTCTTCTAAGGAGGGTAGAGTGTCATAGATGCAATTTTTATTATTTACTATTTATTCTATTTTATTTAATATATATAAGTATATATATATAGGTTTATGCAACTTTAGTTTACAATTTGGACCATATATATACAAATACTTAAATAGCTAGGGGTCTAAATAGATAAAACCAAAAATCAAAGGGGGGGAAGGAAACCAGCAGGTTTCTAAACCATTAGCTAGTTTAATAACTCGTGTATGCCATTGAGTACTTGGCATACTCTCAAATCGTCCCTATTTGCAATGACACATAAAAAAAGAAGGAAAAAAAATTCGGGTGCGGCTATCCGCACCCCATGGATTACTAAGGACACCCCAACAAAAAAAAATGGAATTCCTATTCTAACCCCCCCTCTCCCCCAGCTGCTGCCCCCACCACCACCACCACCACCCGACGCCGACCGACCTCCGCCCCCCTCCCCTGCTCCCCCGACCCCCCTCCCCTCCTCCCCCCCTCCTCCCACGACCCCCTCCTCCTCCTCCCCTGCTCCCCGACCCCCCTCCTCCCTCCTCCACCCAACCCCCCTTCCCTCCTCCTCCCTCCTCCTCCGACCCCCGTCCCCTGCTCCCCGACCCCCTCTCCTCCTCCTCCGACCCCCCTCCCCGCCTCCTCCTCCGACCCCCCTCCCCGCCTCCTACTCCCTCCTCCTCCTCCGACCCCCCCCCCCCCCCCCCCCCCCCCGCTCAACCCGAGGGGGATCGAAGGAGCGAGGGGAAGGGGAGGGGGTTCGTCGGAGGAGGAGGGGAGGGGGTCGGAGGAGGAGGCGGGGAGGGGGGTCGGAGGAGGAGGAGAGGGGGTCGGGGGAGCAGGGGAGGAGGAGGGAGGAGGAGGGGAGGGGGGGTCGGGGGAGCAGGGAAGGGGGGCGGAGGTCAGACCGTCGGGGTCGCCGGTCGGGGTCACCCGCAGGGTGGGTGGGAGACAGAGCATGGGAGAGGGGGGTAGAATAGGAAAAAAAAAATTTGGGGTGTCCTTAGTAATCCATGGGGTGCGGATAGCCGCACCCAAAAAATCCATCTACTTAATACTACCATCCCTTCCTCCTCTTCTCCATATCACTTTCAAAACCCTCTCTCCATCTCCTTCCTCCTCTTCTCATTGTTGCTGCTGTTGCCGCCGGACCCTACACCACCGCCGGCTACCGGACCTGACACAACCGCCTCCTCTTCTCCGGACTTCATCTTCTCCCTCTTCTTCATTCCAAAACCATAGGTATACTTCTTCTTCCCTTCCAATTTTTCTTCTTTCTAAATCTAGGTTAATTTCTAGAAGAATTAGTTGTATAAAATTATTGTTATTGGAATATGCTTGAATCGGGAGAGAGCTGAGAAAGGAAAAGAAAAACCTAGGTTGCTCAAATCCAAGGCAAGTCCTCACTCTTGCTTCTCTTTCAATTTTCTTTCAATCATTATTTGGTTAAATTAGGAATTATATTTTGATGTTAGGAATAGATATATACATGAAGGACACAAAATGGACACTTTGATTTTAGTTATACTTATATACCTGGATTGATGGTTGTTAGAAAATAAAGAAATGAATAATGTTCATGTATGCATGTGCTTAATTAATTCCATGTCTAACTAGTCTTATACATATATGTATATAGTGAGGAATTTATGGAGACAACTCATGAATTCATATATACCATGGACACGTATCTTGACACAATATGTAGGACACAAATTTGACACAATATGTAGGACACAAAATGGCTCGTGTGGTCAGCCATCCACATTTTCGAACAGAAGATGGTTCAAAATATTAAGTAGCAAACTTGGATGTTCACAGTAGGCTTAGTTGCTAATTTTCAAAATTAAAATATGTAAAAGAGTAATAGGTCCATTATATTTTAGTTGCAGATCAGTTTCTCTAATTAAAGGAAGAATTGTGGTATTCTGGAGACTAAAATGGGACCACAAATTGAACTCTTTTGTATGTAATTGAACTTCTTGGCTGCTCTGGTGAGATTAGAGACCATGAAGTAGATGAAATTTGGCCCGTTAATATGGAAACAAACAAGTAAAAAGAAAAGAAAAAATCTTTAAGAAAGGCTAATTCTAACGGCACTTCAAGTTTTATTCCAGGTATATATCTTGACACAATTTATGGAGACAACTTATATATAGGTCATATTTAGTTTAGTTTTGAAATATATAAGTTTGATAATTTATCAATTAAACAAAATATTTTAATCCTGCCCAAATTTAAAATATACTTATTTGGCATATTTTGTTATGATTATTTAGTTAGAATAGATATTTATAGGTACCGGTATATTAAGGTAACCCCACCTATAAATTTTTAAGTTAAAAATTACTATTTTGTGCCTTCTAAAAGCTGGTATATGGTACATAGCAAGTATATATTGATTTGAGCATACTTGATTTTAACCTTGAAAATCTATTCATTATGTGTTAGTGCTTAGTAATTAGTCTGATATAATTTCTACTAATAATTGTGTGTTTACTTGAGCTTGTGTAGAACCAAAAGAATACTACTGCAAATAAATAAGTAAAATAGATAGCTTGCTAAGGTATGAAGAAAATTTCTTATTTCAATATTTTCTTATATATATCATAATTGCGTGGTTACCGGTGTTGAGAGTTGCTCCATCGAAGGGGTCGGCGAACCCAGGATTAAATTCTACGGAGGGTTGCTCCGGGTGTGATATATAAACTATTTTTGGAGCCAAAAAACAAAGGAGATTCTGTCGAAATTTCTAATAAATTTGGGAGTTTTCCAAGTTTTCGATATCCAGGAAATATCATTTTACTAAACCTAAATTTTACGATATAATATTTTAGTTAGTGACGAGTTTTCGATAACCCTTAAATAAAAATGCGTAGGGGACAAATAGTAAGAGTCTAGGACGCATAGGACATGGACACCGGTCATGCAAGAGAAACTCAATTTAAGTTTCAATGTTTTCTGCTCTATATAATTTGAAGAAAGTTCTTCCTAAGCATCGTACCACCGAGACACCACCTGATCCCTGGTCACGGGATTATTGTCGGAAAAATATGATGAATGTGATCCAAATCTGTTCTCTAAAATTGCATCATCATATAGGAAACTTGTTTGCGATTGTGGTATTTTAGGTTATGTTGAATGATTGAACACCTAGAGATCACTAGAAAGTTCACACTATGATATTTTTCCTAGAATTTAAATAGATCAACTTTTTATCTAAGAGGAAGAAATCTCCAACTATTTTTTCTCATATCATATTTTTATTTTCTTATCGTTCTTGACCGAGGACTTGTATCTCTTGACGACCTAGTATTATTCACTAGGGGATGATGAAGCTTCAGTGAGATGCCACCATTGTACAACATAGATGAAGTTGACAAATGATCGAGGATGGTACAAGAATGCAGCAATAATATTTTGTAGCTGACAACATATGTAAATTAATGGTTTTGTTGTAATGACTTGTATAAGTTGTACATTTAGAAAATAGTTTATGTATAATAGTTAAAGTTTGTAGAAATAAAAGTGTGTTTAGTATTACTTGTATTTCTATCCTAGAATTTTACAGGCGACAATCGCTGATACGGGTATAGATTTATTCGTATGGTGCATAGCCTGGAGATGTTGTTGCGTACCCGGCTTACCGTATCGTGGGAGTGGGGCATGACAAGTGCACCCATCATATTGTGTTACAACACTGTTATAGCTAAGTTTACTCTTAACCTTCTACCTAGGGTATTCAACATAGGTTGGTCTAATAATCTCCAGTGCATTATTTATTTCAGTCCCTACTTAAGCATCCTATTTTATAGTTTGATAACAACACTCAATCTCCAGTCTCTATTCTTGTATACTTACACCTAGGCATCATCTATATACAACTGTGAGTGACCTATAGAGGCTATTTCTTAGGTACAAGGAGGTTGATGGTCATTACAGGGTTGATCTTGATGTTTATTACTGTAGACTTAGGCATATAGGCTGGCCTCCTATGTATATGTATTCTAGCTCCCTTGTTAATAATATTCCAAAGGTGTCAATTGATACTTCAAGTATCCTATGATACAAGTGTATCAATGCATCCAATGCTACTATTTCACCCACACCCCTTTATCTTGTACTCAAATCCCTGTCTCTTGCTAGTGTTGTACTCCTCCTACTGCTACACCCTTTTCTCCACAGGTTTACACCTTACTTGGTAGACAATCCAGGTGTGCCACAGATGTATGTGGGTATACCTTGTATGAAGTGTCCGCTGCTACAAGTGTAAATTTGCTAAATTGTGAGGACTGTTAAAAGTGCAAATCAATACCAGTACAGTGGGTACACATCCTGCCATTAGCACATTCAGAGTTCCAGTTGATGCATTTGATGCAACCAGTGTATTAATTGCATAAACTGAAGTATCTTGCACAACTAGTACATCTTTACACTCATATTATGGTACTTGAACCCGATCCTCTGATACTTCCCTTACTAATACTGTTGATGACTGTCTTACAGTCAATAGTATGATCCACTATTGACACGATATTACAATAGATGCTCTTACATGCAATCGATGCCTACTTCCTTCTTACTTATACAAATACCCCCAATTGTCCTTACCTAAATTATCCTCTAAACCGACTTGACCAAGGCCCTGCTGTGTCACCTATTACCTACCTAAATGGATTTCCTAAAACCCTTTACTGAAACATACAGGTGATATCTTCAATTACAAGCACATCAGTATACAAGGACCCCCTTGGTACATACAGTTTTACAAGTGTCCTATACATCTGAACCTATGATTCTCGATTGTTCTCCCCTGTTAACACACACGCGCATACCATACTCTGATACACAATACCATAACATCAACCCTTCTCTTTACTTGTTGATTTCTCTACTACTGCACAATATTCTTCTAATGACTAATACACACATTCACGCGTATGCATATACCCCAATATAAACAGAGATACTTTCTAATATGTACCCGTATTTGGCGTAACCGACACACAAAAATACATATCTGCACAAATGTATATATGTGGCAGGGTACCATCTGCTACGCATCCATACATAGATACCCAGTTTTACTGTGAATATATTGTCGGCATATCCATGCTAACAGCAAATTGATGCTGATTGTTGCTACTAGAACCCCAGTTAACCAACTCTTGTTCTTTCCCCTTGATCATGATACCAACTGAAATCAAGTCCTCTTAAGGTCTTTTATTTGTCTAATACACCCAAGTGCAGACTGGTACCTCATGAGTCCACCAACACCTGATTGCAACTAATATCCCCACTGATTCATCTGTTATAAATCTATGGTTAGCCTCTGGTACACTAGGTGGTTTGCTTCCCTTAGGGTCTGCTTGGATTGAGAGTTAAGAGGGTTAAGTGAGGGGAAGTTAAGTGAGGGGGAAATAAAATCATGCTTGGTTTGAGGATAGGGGTTTAGGAGGGAGGGTTATAGAGGGTTAAGTGAGGGTTTATTTCACCCTCTTTTGTCCATTTTTTTAACCCCCTAAATCGGAGGGTTAACGAGGGTGATTGAGAGGTTTTCTTTAAAAAGTCTTAAATGCCCCTTATTTGTTTTATAAAATATCATAATTTTTTTCTCTATTTTTTCTTGTTCTCAACATGTTAATCCGTAGCTTCCTAATTTGTGAAGATATTTTGACATGTTCTAATTAAAATTTCAATTAAATTTAATTTTATGACACATGTAATAAGGTTTGGTAACTATCATATTTTTATTAATCACCCTCTTCTCCAATCCAAGCAAGAGTTATTAAACAACCCCCACTTAACTCTCTCTCTCTCTCTCCAATCCAAGCAAGGTTCTATGTATTGGCTCTACTCCCCCTCGCTTAATCTCCCTCATTTAACCCCACTTAACCCTGCTTTTTTTCCCTTAATCCAAGCAGACCCTTAGTGTTTGGTCGAGTCCAAATGTATCCATATTGATACAAGAGTTGAACATGATATCAATACTAATATGTTACCAAGTATCGGATTTGATACCAAGTATCAATCTGATACTTAACCTACAGCTCGATACTAATGGCCAAATATGCTACCAATATCAATCTGATACAAGGGTTGACTGCGATATCAAGTATCAAATCTGATACTAATATACCACCCGTTACAGAACCTAGAGTCTCTATATTAACACACAACCCTTCGATCCTTATAAACATAAACTCGAACACCTGAAGCATATAGTCTAAACTATAAATTAGAAGTCCGATTTGAGTACCTCTTGAGTTGCTCGTTGCTCTCGATTGACCTTCCTGACTTCTCCTCGATTGCCTTTGCGAATGGCACTCTAGGGTTTTGATGATTAAAATAGGGGATGGCTGCTTCTCTCCATATATATATATAGGAGAGGTCTTGATTTGTTCAAGGGAAGATTTGATAGAAAGAAATTGGCTTTGGGACAGATTTGAGTGTATCTCAAATTTGAATAAGTGATTTGGATATTGGCCTTCAGCTTCTGAGGTCGGCCGTTGAAAGGAGATTTGAATTTGTAACATTTGCGTTGGGGCCCTTTGTGTAACGTTTTTGCAAAAAAAAAACTTATTTCTTTCTCCTACTAACATATCTAGTGTTATACTTGAGAAGTTAAATTGGTGTCCACAATAAAGTAATAAATAATGAAAAGAAAAATTGGGCTCATAGACTTACACGCATCACTCCTCCTCATCAGAGCAAATCACTTCCTCATCAACGTACTAGTGCTTTGGCTAATGAAGCAGTTATTGAGCAGAACATGGGTTGGTAATCAATCCAAAACCAGCTGCTCTTCCAGCCTAACAAAATTGGGGCACGACGACCCTGATCTTTGGATGCAACAGGAACCCAAAGCAATCTCTTAGAAGAATACTGCTGACAAGGGGCTCGAACATAAGCTGTTGTGTCCATAACTCTTTCGGCGCATCTCAGTCTTATGAAAGAGTTCGTCGTCAAAACCAAAGATTCTTTGGACGAGGAGATCCACAACCCATAGCATGCTAACTCGCCAAGGAGAAGGATCAGTTAAGTTCATTCTCATAGAAGAATTTGGGACAAATGAGAACAAACCCTCTCTCACCACTGCTATTTATAGCCCAAGAAAAATCAAACCCATGTGCTAAGTGGCAACTTCTCCGAAGTTAGTGCAATGAACTTGTATTAATGGTGATGAATCTGCCATCTCAAATTCACCTAAGTCAAAGAGTCATCAATTCGAGCCTCGAAAGACTCTACAAAGTTGACCAAAGGAGATACGCCATGTAGCTTATGCACTCGTCAGCTCTATGCGCTGCACGACTTATGCGCCCAACTAAAGCTCTCTGCCTACCAAAGCATTTAATGCTAAAGTAACCGAAATGACAGCAGCACGCATCTCGAAGTCTGAGCAGTAAGCTTTTGTTGAAGATGAAGGGACGCAATCATCACTCTTTTTGTCGGTTATGGCTATGCTCTACCACATGGCTTATTGATCACTCACATACGCCTCTGTATCCATGTGCCCAAAACTCCGCATGTGTCTCAAAATCCATGCGCCCAGACTTGCTCTCGACCCCTAAAATTCAGACGATAAGTCTCCTTATACGCCAGATTCTAGGCATATCCAAACAGATCAACCTGCAACAGATCCAAGATCTTTGAGTAATAGATGCACCACATGTCATTGACTCAGTTCTGCCTACGAGCGGGTGCTAACCACCCAAGATCTCAGCAACAACTAAATCTTAACAGCTCCTACGCTTTAGCTCCTCCGCAGTTCAATATTGCAGTTCAAACAAATTTAGCTTAGCTCTCCAGCGCATCATCCATGTGCCCAACTAAGTCAGACACGTGGCGTCCCTACGTGCAAAACCTCCATGCGTGCATCGTATATGCACACATAAGTAGATCATTCTGATGCCTATAAATAGAAGGATCATTCCTTCATTCAAGCTCTTCGGCTCTTCAACTTTTTTAACCACTTCAGCATCCAGAGCACTTGCAAGAGTTCCAATCCTCTTCAAGTCATTCCTCATTCCAGAGCAACTCAGACTTTCAGAAAGTTTTATATCGTCGTCAGATCGTCAACGAAGTCAAAGAATTACCATTCGCTCCATCGAAACAGTTCCCAAATAAAAATAAAAGTGTACTCAAGAGATCCCATCGAAAGATCATTGTTGTATTCTGTTTTATTTGTTATTATATAACATACAATATTTTGTAATAGCAAACCATATTAGTCGTACTGTTGTGAGCCTCAATTAGGATTTGCTCATTCACAATTATGTTGATTTGATTTTAGGAAAATGACTAGGCCTAGGCCTAGTAGTAGGTATACTGGGAAACCCATAAATTTATTTTGACTTGATTGCTTGGGTAGTTAAGGTATTACATAGGCTACATGATATACAGATATACGTTGAATATTGAGATAACCCTATTTGATAAATTTGAAATATGTTTATGTGATAATATTGTGTTTAGTATAATGACTCTAATCAAAGGCGGGTAGAGTCTTCAATTAATGAATTTAGTCTTTAAGGTTATCGTTGAGGTTTAAAATTCTATATGGTTTGATGAATTATTGCTAAGGTTGAATTTTAAATTTAAGAGAAATAATTTTGATTTGATCAATAAAATTGAGGTATGATTTGAAAATTCATGGAATTTAAATTTTGAGAATTTATAAATTTTATGAAGTTAGATTTTGAATATAATTATCAGTTTGATTAAGGGTTATGGATTTGATAAGATGATATAGATGATTGCTAAATCACGATATTAAATTGAGTTTGTGATCTAAAATTTTTATTATTGAAATTAAGAAATTTTGAAATACTCTTGACGATACTGATTTATAGGATTGATTGATGATGGGTTTAGATGTTATATAAGCAATAATCCTTTAAACAATGTCTGCTGATCGTATTTTCCTACTTATCAAAATTCGTCTGTCTTCATTCATATTTATAGGTCTTTCTTGTATTAAATCTTAGAACCATTTAGTTCAATACCATAGCCTAAGATTCCAACACCAAGCCATATATATTTACTTCTTCCATTTCTAGCCTAGTTGATCAATATTCTTATTAAAGAATTTTATTTTTCTTTTCTTATATTTGATCAATATTTTCTTGTTATAAAATTTTACTATCTTTTCAGCGATCCACCAAGTCCTTTTATCTTAGTAGTCCTTAAATTTCGAGAACAAAATTTTTCTAAGGTGGATAGATTTCTAACTCTTTCTAGATTTTCAAATTATTTATATATTTTAATTATTGTGTTTAAAATTAATTTTCAACAAAATTTTGTAAAAGATAATTTGTGATTAGTTTTGTTATCAAAATCTAGTTTTAAATTAAATGATTGGAATATACTATTTAGTTTTGTAAAAAGATATGTTGTTCTCGAATTTTATTATTTAATATATAAATATGTTGTTATCATTTTTGGTCTTTCAAAGGTTGGTTTCTAAAAAATAGTTTTAAAAATCATAATTATTTTTGAATAACCAAAGGGTGTTGTCCATTTATTTTTAAATAAAGATTTGGATTTGTAAAAATATGTACTTTACATTATTGGATAACATCAAATATTATTTTAAGTTATTATGATAATAAATTATTTAATTTGATTTGAATTTATAAGATTTAAACTTTTGATGAATTAGTATTGTTATCTACTAATGGATTTCGATAAGATTGAATTGTTTTAAATTTTATATTTGATTTAAATTAAAGGGAGGATTTATCTCCAAGGACGAATAATCCTTATCGGATTAGAAGTTCAACTCCTATTTAAGCAGGTCTCTTTCTCCTAATTTTCTCCAAATAATTAGCCCCAACCACCACCATCTAGCCACCATAGCCTTTCGTGTCCCTGTCCACCACCATCCAGCCAAAACCAATAGCCAACAAATTCCACCATCACAACCGTGTCTGGACCCGTGTGTCAGTGTCTAATCCATCATCCATCTTATTCTACATATTACAAATTACAAACCAAATTATGTGTTCGACAACCCGGACACATTGACACAATTCACAATACCCTCCCTCGTGTCAACGCACCGGACATGGAATACAGACAACCAAAACAGAACCCCAATCCACCGGAACACCTCCCTTGACGTCCGACCTTGACTACTGCTCCTCTGTGCCGACAACTTCCTCACCGCAATGTCGATCACCATCGGCCATCGAGCTCCGGGCAAACACCATGCCAGTGAAGCCAGACTCGGGGAGTCTCCGCCCTCGCTTTCCTTCCCCTCACTCTTTCGTTCTCTCCTCCTCCCTTCCTTTTTTTTTCTTTCTTTCTTCTTTATTTTCAGCTACAAATGTATACTCACTCTCCTCTGTTCTCTGTTTCTTCCTAATTATTACTCTTATTTTCTGGAGAAAAGATAACAATGAGAGTTTGGGCTGGGTTTTGATAGACATCGGGCCGGGCCAGTATTAGGTTTTATTATATAAATAGCTTATATATATATATATATATATTTTATATATATATATATATATATATATATATATATATATATATATATATAATATATATATATATAACTTGGTTCATTTAAATAAGACTGTGCCAGAGCCCAAAATAGTTTTGGTTTTAAGATATTGGGCTTAGTTCTTATTCATAAGCATAAAGTATTTTATATTTTTGGGTTGTATAATTGGGTTATATATATATATATATAATAATATATATAGATATATATATATATATATATATTCTAAATTAGTTCTAAGATATATTTCGACTAAAGGAATATTCTCATAAATCAAATTTTCTCCTAAGTTAATTTTGATTGTGACTATCATATTCCAACCTTCCTTGCCAAATCTAGATTCTTCACATCGACCCTATCCAATTTGACTATTCTGGACTCAATGACATGGTATGTCCCATCATCCAAGATCATCTTGTATACTTTGACATCTGTGACTATTCTGTGCCAACAAGATCATATTGCATGCAAGTCGACTGCAACTTAAATCATGGCAAGTACATTACACTAGTACTTTCAATTTTTATAATACATGTTTTAGATATGCCTTACATGATACTTGACTTTTGACACGTTGTTGCATGAGTATGGATTCATATATATGATTATTGAGTTTCGTGATATTATTTATTTATCGTTTTTGTGACTTATATTCATTATTTTGTGCATGATTAACGTGTAACATGATTTTTCGTGTCATGACGTGAATCCATAAGTCGGGTGGGAAAATACTTTAGCAAACATGTGAATATTTCCAATAACAAGAACCACTCCCTCAATTCAACAAGAACGATAGTGCTCGTACACTTCACATATGGTTTTCCGTATTTACTCCTAGCCGTTTACATGTCGAAGTAGTATTTCAAACACTTAGTTAGATGTCTTGCGTATTTACATGTTTCCTTCTAGTTGACATGCCATGATTGTCGTGTCCTTTTATTTCTAGTATCTGCCATGATTGTCTTTGTATCTGTTTTCTCTACTTGTCATACTATATCGCCATGTATATCATATGTTATTTCTGTTTTATAGTTTCTATTATGTCTTGAATAGTTTGCCATATACATATGCTTATTCCATTCCTGACTGGAAACCATTTTTCAGATAGTTACCTCCTACTCTATACGTTAGATCCTTGGGAGAGATACGGGTGTATTCCAAAGGCCGATCTTAGAAACTAGTTAGATAGATGAAGTTGATCATAAGTTTTAATTAGTCGTTTTCTATTTTGTGAGACATTATATTTTTGATTAAATATAATCTTGAAGTTGTAAATGATTTAGTTATTGTGTGAGCAAATAAAGATATTATTTTATGAGCACTTGTTATGGGCTAGATAGTGTTCTACTGTCGATACCACGACGTATGCTGGATTTGGCTACGTACTCGTATCCGAAAAGTAGGTGTCTTGATACTTGTCCTTCTAATATTCCTCTGGACACATGTTCTGTTCTAGATACATGCTTCTGATCTAGATAAGAAATGGTGTTTGCTTTCTTATGCTTTCGTTCTGGATACATGCTTCTGATCTGGATAAGAATTGGTGATTGCTTTCTTATGCTTTTGTTTGGATACATGCTTCTGATCTGATAAATCTTCATGCCCTTTATTGATACATGCTCTAGATTTTACTAATTTTTTAATAACATTTGACGATGATGATTTGGCATTTACTGCAGCCATTGGTGAGGCATTTTACTACCCATTGGCAAGGCATAAAGAGCCATTCTGAGCCTATCTTGTCCCACTTTCTTTAGTTATGTGTAATGCAGGTTTGAGTATTGACCGTGCAAAAGTTGGTGGCATTGATACTTGGGAGCACTACCAGACTTCCTTGTTCCTACTTCCTGGTGTTCTTTTACTGTTGTTGGACATTTTTTTCATAATATCTATTATTATTGAAGAATGATACTTAGGAGATGTGTTCTATAATTATTCGAAATTGAACTGTAATAATTCGGTGCTTATCCCTGAATAGTTTTCTTATTGGAGTTTAGTTGGTTGCAACTTGCAAGTTGTATTTAAGTTGAAAACGATCATGTAACTTCTATTTATACTGTGGTATAATTTAGTTTTCTAATTGTATTTATGTATGTGCCTGTGTTTTGGTCTAATTTAGTTTCATCAGAGGCATTTTTTTGTAAAATTTGGTATCAAATCATTTGAATAAAAAATTTGGGTATGTAATCGTTGGCCCTAAAATTCAATTGGCCCAAAAATTTGGTATCAAATCATTTTGAATGTAAATTTGGTTATAAAATCTTCATTCTTGGAGATGGTAAGGTTATATACTTATAGTCACCTTGAGTGTTACGGCAAGTCTGGGATTGATCACCCAGCTCAATTCGCCACCCCAATACTTCTATGTATTTGCGACAGGTGAAGCTGCTAGTATAGCTTACTTTACACTTTCAGAGACCAGATTAGGGCGTATCACAATGCCCACGTAATAGGGCACGTCACGGCACATAATAGTCCTTCATGTTGTCGATATTACCAATGATCGCATATAAGATAAATAACATGCTCATCTATTGTCTTCTGCAGGTGGTGAGTATTATCTCTGTTTTTATGCAGGACGAGCACGTCGACGTGGTAGAAATTCACCAAAAAGTTATTGAGTATATACATCTACTACATTCAAGTATGTCATCGATATGAACTGTAATTCATCTGGTTCTGAACAACAAGAAAATTTGAATACATTCTTCTCTTAATAAGCAGTATCGGTTTTGGTGAGTGGGTTCATCCCGCTACTAGTTCATTCCAAAGTATACTAATCCCCAACTCTATAGGTGACAAAACTTGTAGGGGCATGTTTCTAAGCTGAAGCTAAAGTTCGAAAAACCGATTTGACTCTCTTCCTATTTTAAAGTATTTTGAAACTAATTCATCTTAAAGCCTTTTTGGTTTTAATGTATAAAAGGGTATATAATGAATGGAATAACAAATATTATTTCATGGCACATGTCGAACGTTTGTTATTTCAATAAATGTGGCCATAAATTTTAGCCCAATGATTATATCATGTTTTTTAATATGGCTAATCAATTAAGTTTAACATAATTATGTCACTAATATTCATGTATGCACTATCATGTTGCTACTTAAACTAGCATCGTCCTACTATTATTAAATTTATCATACTGCATGCTGCTTTGTTTGTCTGACATGTACTTGCATGATCAAGCATGAGAACAAATTAAGACATATGCAATGAAGAATTAATGATGGGCAAAGATGGTGTTATATAAGAAATTTCTCTGAACCATCCAACGACCTATCTGGGGATTCACATCAGGGTTTCGTTGCCGGTCAATGGACAGGGGTCGAGGGGGCAGCGCCCTGTGGGAGTTGGGGACGAGGCCCCAGAAAGGTATTCAGATTTCTAGATCTATTTATTTTTGGACAACTATCGTCAAGAAAAAGGTGTCATCAAAGGGCTATTGGTTTTTTAATTTATTATGTATTTTCCACTTTATTGAGTCTAGGAAAAATAT
>JANAVB010031619.1:21994333-22172503 GCA_029216955.1 Iris pallida | reverse complement strand
TATATTATATATATATATATATAATATATATTTATATATTATATCTATATATTTCTAAATTAGTTCTAAGATATATTCGACTAAAGAATATTCTCATCAATTTTTCCTAAGTTAATTTGATTGTGACTAATCGTATTCCAAACTTCCTTGCCAAATCTAGATTCTTCACATCGACCCTATCCAATTTGACTATTCTGGACTCAATGACATGGTATGTCCCATCATCCGAGATCATCTTGTATACTTTGACATCTGTTACTATTCTGTGCGAACAAGATCAATTCATGCAAGTCGACTGCAACTTAAATCATGGCAAGTACATTACACTAGTTACTTTCAATTTTTATAATACATGTTTTAGATATGCCTTACATGATACTTGACTTTTGACACGTTGTTCATGAGTATGGATTCATATATATGATTATTGAGTTTCATGATTTATTTATTTATCGTGTTTTTTGACTTATATTTTATGATTTTGTGTTCATGATTATCGTGTAACATGATTTTTCGTGTCATGACGTGAATCCATAGTCGGGTGGGAAATACTTTAGTAACATGTGAATATTTCCAATAACAAGAACCACTCCCTCAAGTTCAAAAAGAACGATAGTGCTCGTACACTTCACATATGGTTTTCCGTATTTACTCCTAGCCGTTTACATGTCGAAAGTAGTATTTCAAAACACTTAGTTAGATGTCTTGTCGTATTTACATGTTTCCTTCTAGTTGACATGCCATGATTGTGTGTTACCTTTTATTTCTAGTATCTGCCATGATTGTCTTCTGTATCTGTTTCTCTACTTGTCATACTATGTCACCATGTATATCATATGTTATTTCTGTTTTATAGTTTCTATTATGTCTTGAATAGTTTGCCATATATATATGCTCATTCATTCCTGACTGGAAACCATTTTTCAGATAGTTCGCCTCCTACTCTATACGTTAGATCCTTGGGGAGATACAGGTGTATTCCAAAGGCCGATCTTAGAAACTAGTTAGATAGATGAAGTTGTATAAGGTTTTAATTAGTCGTTTTCTATTTTGTGACATTATATTTTGATTAAATATAATCTTTGAAGTGTAAATGATTTAGTTATTGTGTGAGCAAATAAAGATATTATTTTATGAGCACTTGTTTAGGGACTAGATAGTTCTACTGTCGATACCACGACGTATGCTGGATTTGGCTACGTACTCGTATCCGAAATAGTACGGGTCTTGATACTTGTCCTTCTAATATTCCTCTGGACACATGTTTGTTCTAGATACATGCTTCTGATCTGATAAGAAATGGTGTTTGCTTTCTTATGCTTTTGTTCTGGATACATGCTTCTGATCTGGATAAGAATTGGTGATTGCTTTCTTATGCTTTTGTTCTGGATACATGCTTCTGATCTGGATAAATGCTTCATGCCCTGTTATTGATACATGCTCTAGATTTTACTAATTTTTTAATAACATTTGACGATGATGATTTGGCATTTACTGCAGCCTTTGGTGAGGCATTTAGTACAACCATTGGCAAGGCATAAAGAGCTATTCTGAGCTATCTTGTCCCACTTTCTTTAGTTATTGTGTAATGCAGGTTTGAGTATTGACCATGCAAAAGTTGGTGGCATTTGATACTTGGGAGCACTACCAGACTTCCTGTTCAAATTCTGGTGTTCTTTTGTTGTAGTTACATTTTTTTCATAATCATCTATTATTATTGAAGAATGATACTTAGGAGATGTGTCTTCTATAATTATTCGAAATTGGAACTGTAATAATTGGTGCTTATCCCTGAATAGTTTTCTTTATTGGAGTTTAGTTGGTTGCAACTTGCAAGTTGTATTTAAGTTGAAAACGATCATGTAACTTCTATATTTATATGTGGTATAATTTAGTTTTCTAATTGTATTATATATATGTGCCTGTGTTTTGGTCTAATTTAGTTTCATCAGAGGCATTTTTTTGTAAAATTTGGTATCAAATCATTTGAAATAAAAATTTGGGTATGTAATCGTTGGCCCTAAACTTCATTAGCCCAAAAATTTGGTATCAAATCATTTTGAAATGTAAATTTGGTTATAAAATCTTCATTCTTGGAGATGGTAAGGTTATATACTTATAGTCACCTTGAGTGTTACGGCAAGTCTGGGATTGATCACCCAGCTCATAATTCGCCACCCCAATACTTCTATGTATTTGCGGACAGGTGAAGCTGCTAGTATAGCTTACTTTACACTTTCAGAGACCAGATTAGGGCGTATCACAATGCCCACGTAATAGGGCACGTCACGGCACATAATAGTCCTTCATGTTGTCGATATTACCAATGATCGCATATAAGATAAATAACATGCTCATCTATTATCTTCTGCAGGTGGTGAGTATTATCTCTGTTTTTATGCAAGGACGAGCACGTCGGCGTGGTAAAAATACCAAAAGTTATTGAGTATATACATCTTACTACTTTCAAGTATGTCATCGATATGAACTGTAATTCATCTGGTTCTGAACAACAAGATAAATTTGAATACATTCTTCTCTTAATAAGCAGTGTCGGTTTTGGTGAGTGGGTTCATCCCGCTACTAGTTGCATTCCAAAGTATACTAATCCCCAACTCATAGGTGACAAAACTTGTAGGGGCATGTTTCTAAGCTGAAGCTGAAGTTCGAAAAAATGATTTGACTCTCTTCCTATTTTAAAGTACTTTGAAACTAATTCATCTTAAAGCCTTTTTGGTTTTAATGTATAAAAGGGTATAAATGAATAGAATAACAAATATTATTTCATGGCACATGTCGAACGTTTTGTTATTTCAATAAATGTAGCCATAAATTTTAGCCCAATGATTATATCATGTTTTTTAATATGGCTAATCAATTAAGTTTAACATAATTATGTCACTAATATTCATGTATGCACTATCATGTTGCTACTTAAACTTAGTATCGTCCTACTATTTATTAAATTTATCATACTGCATGCTGCTTTGTTTTCTGACATGTACTTGCATAAGCCAAGCATGAGGAAATTCAGATATACAATGAAGAATTAATGATGGGCAAAGATGGTGTTATATAAGAATTTCTCTGAACCATCCAACGACCTATCTGGGGATTCACACTCAGGGTTTCGTTGCCCGGTCAATGGACAGGGTCGAGGGGGCAGCGCCCCCTATGGGAGTTCGGGACGAGGCCCCAGAAAGGTATTCATTTCTAGATCTATTTATTTTTGGACAACTATCGTCAAGAAAAAAGGTGTCATCAAAGGGCTATTGGTTTTTTCTAATTTATTATGTATTTTCCACTTTATTGAGTCTAGGAAAAATATATCGGGCTGATTTGGCACTGGGCTTAATTTGTAAACTCCATAAAAAGCCTACTAAAGCCTATATCAATCTTGTTCATTCACTCCACAAAAAACCCACACAAAAATGCACTCAAAAAGACAGAACCAACATGAATACAAGGCAACCGAACTCGGCCCCCCTGACCCAGTTCCTGAGGGATCATGTCATCCTGTTGAATCGACTCAAACGTTCAAATTTATGAATGTTAAGGAATCGAACTATGCCCGAGTTTGGTCCCCCGGAACCTTATAATAGAAGATATTTCTTCATTCTAATCATCCCATTTCATTCTCTTCGCTTCTATTCCTTAAGAGTCCTCAGAGCTACTTAACCTTTCCTATCTAAGCCTTTATGACTCCTAGCCAAGCAAGTTTATTTCGATTTGATCTAGAGTTTGGTTCGAGTTGTAAAGAAGGCTTCTTCTGAAAATGTACCAGTTTTAAGTTTCGCCATAATGAAGTTGCGAGTCCTTCGAATAAAAACTCATGCTCATAAGGAGCTGCAAGCTCTTCGGATTCAAAGCTTGTGCCATAGTGGATTGACATCGAGCAAGAGTACTCGAGCCTGGAAAAACCAGTACACATCGCTGTGTCAAGAGTTTGTTTTTCTGATGCTCTTTATAGTACACATATAGTTTGTTATCATCTGCCTAGCGCTTATCATCTGTGACACTGCTTATACATATAATTTTAATTTGGTAAATTTTATTCTGCTACACACACGCGCTATTCATCCCCCTTCTAGAGGTGCTCAATTGTCCTAAAACATGTAGTATGAATACGACCTTGCACTTCATTGCAAGTTATTAATGGAAAACTATTTTCTTCCTATACTGTGTCTTCAACTCTCTATGATTATGGAATTTCAACATGTTGAATAAAAGAATTATTAGATGCATGTTCTTGCCTTGTACACGTACAATTTAGCCTTTTACTGCATCACGCCCTAGCAGCCCTAGCAAGGACGATCGATTGGACAAAAATTGATGCAAGGACGAACGATTTGGTAGAATCAGGACGTGACATAATGGTATCAGAGAACGGTTCACTTCTTCATATTTTTGAAAATAATTTTTTGGAATTTTTTTACTATTTCTCGATTGAATTCTTTTGAACATATGTTACACAGAATAATAGTTACATACAGGTAATCTCCTAGATATTTTGAGAATACTAATAAGATTCCTCTCTTTCGTAGGGATGACTAAAAGAACTGGCATCACCATTACGAACAACACAAGTAGTTCTGAGGGAGCATACCCTAGCAAAACTACGATAGAGAGATTGATGCGCCTGATGGAAGTGCAACGAAAATAGGCATAGGTGCAATAGCACTAGCTTCAGACACAGATTCAAATCCAATTTGGTACGCAAAAGAAGCAAATATATGCCCTGAATCATATAATAAGTACCATAGTGACTAACAATAATGCAACGACCGTGGCAGTAGCTCTTGAGATCTTAGTTGAAGAAGAGGAAGAAATCCAACGTTTGACGATGAAGTCATCTTCCTTGTTCAAAGTGACTAAGTTCAAAAAGATGAACCCACCTGAATTCAACGGCCGATCATAGCCCGACGTGATCATGGGATGGCTGGCGAAGATCGAAAGCTCGTTCAATATCGTTAACATCAAAGGGTCTAAAAGAGTAGTGTAAGCGATATTTTAGTTACAATTGAGGGCCTTCGACTGGTGGGAAATGAAGAAACAAGGATCTACGAGGCACATCCCAACACCAAGATTTTGTAGTAGATGTTCAAGGAAGCGTTCCTGGAACAATACATCCTCAGACAGTCCATCGACAAAAGTAGGACAAGTTTATGACTTTGAGGCAAGGAAACATGTCAGTCAACGACTATGATTCACATTCCACAAGCCTTGCGAAGTTTATTGGATCATTTATGTCGAATAAGCAAGCCTAGTACGAACGTTTCCAGCCGGGCCTGAACTACGAGCTTCATAAGGATGTTATGAACTAGAGATGCCAGACCTATAGAGAGTCCTATGATGTCATTCTTGATAGTAAACGAATCTTTGGCCGCATATCGCAGAGGGCAGTGCCAGTCGTTCGCAAGAATTTCAACAAGAGTCTTTATAGTTTTGGAGGCCTCCTACCACACTGTCATAGACGACTGCCTAGTTGTCCTTGTGGTAGGACTGGCCCTGAGACAGGGTTTCTAAGTCGAAGGAAGTCAAGTCCAATTAGCCCCAAAACATGCAAATTATAATATTTGCATACAATAGAGAAAATGTTTAAAGACTAAAGACGTATAAAATCGAAAAAAGAATTGCCCATTCAGCACCAGTGGTCTAGTAGTAGAATAGTACCCTGCCATGGTACAGACCCAGGTTCGATTCCCGGCTGGTGCAATATCTTTTAATATTTATATGAAGGATAAAAACTCCAATTATTTATATATAATGTACATAATATTTTTATTTCTAGCAATATAAGGATAAAAATGACAGCCTTGGTAGAATCGAACATAATGTTGAGATTTTGCTGCTCAACTAAAAAAATAATTCTCGATAGATTATGAAGCTGCATTAATATTGAACTCAGGGTTTCTCTCTCTATTCTTAGAAGAACAAAATTTGAGAAAAAACTTTTCTGCATAGCAAACCAAAAAAAGAAAGAAAAAACTTTCCCAATAGTGATTTTTATTCTAATTTCTATCCTATATAGCTTTAATGTAGGAAAAAGAATTTTTATGAAGGTTTATACATGTAGAAATTTATATATAAATTTTTCATCTTTCGGTAAAAATTAATATTGAATCCTACTTCCAAACTAAATTATTAAATTGGTTATTTTTTTTCATTTTTTTTGCCACATAGGACAAAATTTGAGAACCATTGGAGAGTGAGTGTGTGTGTTTTGCAATTTATTTTGGAAATTTCTAAGTAGTCACATATTTTGCACAATATGGACACGAATATAGGTATTGACACAATATGGAAACACTCACCATTTTTCTGAAGATACTAGTCATTATTAGAATGTTTTTGTTCCAGGGCAACTGATAACTTGAATAACAACATCAAGGCTAGCTCTAGGCATGGCGAGCTACTGGACTAGGCAGTCGTCTAGGGTCTCCTCCTACAAGGGGTTTTTATTATTTTATTGAATTTTTTTTGAAGCAGCAGTTTTGACTGGCCCATGACTAAAATAAGAAACTATGAAGCTTAGGAAGTCCATGACTGCCTGAAGAAGAATTAAATAAAATCTGGAAGAAAAAGAAACGTCATCCCTATTTCTAATCCGTACCTTTGATCTTCTCCCTCATTGGAAATCTTTCTCACCAAAAAATAAACAAACAAACAATCTCTCCCTCCTTCAACAAATGTGCCCATGCTTCTCCTTTCTAGTTTCTAACATCTTTTTTCCCTCTTGTGAAGCTTCCTATTAGTTTATATAAACTTTAGTATTTGCTAAGAAAATATTATCTCTTATATATAATATTATCTCTTTATATTTTTTTACCTCTTTATATATATATAGGGTAAATTACAAAAAATCCCTCGTTAGATTGTCATCTTTTGCATAGAAAGATATATTAGAAAATTTAAGCAATTTGCACCTCTTTAGATTCCCCGCGTGAGCAAAAAAATCCCTACCGTCTATTAGCCGTCAGAAATAGCCGTTAAGGACGTTTTTTTAAAAAAAAAAAACCTAAACTACCCTCCCCCTTCCCTACCAGCCCCCTCTCCCTTTCCCTCTGTCGGCCAGCCCCCTCCTCCCTCCGTCGGCCAATTCCTCGCCCCGCCTCTGCCAACCCCCGAACCCCCCTCCGCGCCTCATCCCCCGCCGCCCTCATCCTCCTCCCCGCCCCCCTCCTTCTCTGCCCCCGTCCTCCTCCGCGCTCCCCTTCTCCTTCTCCTCCTCCCCGTGTCTCCTTCCTGTCCCCCTCCTCCGACCCGCCTCAGTAAACCCCCCGAACCCCCCCTCTGCATCTCCTCCCCGCCACCTCCTCCTCGTCGCCCCCCTCCGCCGCCCCGCCTTGGCCAACCCCCCGAACCCCCTCTCTGAGTCTCCTCCCCGCCCCCCTCCTCCTCCTCCCCGCGTCTCCTCCCCACCCCCTTCCTCCGCCCCGCCTCGTTCAACCCCCCGAACCCCCTCTCTGCATCTCCTTCCCGCCCCCTCCTCCTCCTCCCCACCTCCCTCTTCCTTCGCCCCCCTCCTCCTCCTCCCCGTACCACCGGAGAGAGAGGGGGGAGAGAGTGGGAGAGGGATAAAATGGTCATTACTTACCCAACTTAACACTAGTTAACAGAAAGGGGGCCTAATGAGCAGATTTCATACTTTAATAAATTTTAAGAGCATGGGGTCTTTCTATGCAAAAGGCGACAATCTAACGAGGAATTATATATATATATATATATATATATATATATATATATATATATATATATATATATATATATATATATATATATATATATATATATATGGAAGCGGATCAAAAGCCCCCCTTAGAAAGCCCCCCAAAAACCCCCCTCACTCTAATCCGTAATTTAATGTTAATATTAATGTTAATATTAATGTTAATATTAATATTAATGTTAATATTAACATTAAATACTAAAATTAACATTAAACTTAACATTAAAATTAATATGAACATTAATATTAACATTAATATTAACATTAACATTAATATTAACAATAATATTAAAATTAATATATAAAAAAAAAATTAAAAAATTTAATATTAACATTAAAATTAATATTAACATTAATATTAACATTAACATTAATATTAACATTAAATTACGGATTAGAGTGAGGGGGGTTTTTGGGGGGCTTTCTAAGGGGGGTTTTTGATCCGCTTCCTATATATATATATATATATATATATATATATATATATATATATATATATATATATATAGGAAGCGGATCAAAAACCCCCCTTAGAAAGCCCCCCAAAAACCCCCCTCACTCTAATCCGTAATTTAATGTTAATATTAATGTTAATATTAATGTTAATGTTAATATTAATGTTAATATTAACATTAAATACTAAAATTAACATTAAATTTAACATTAAAATTAATATTAACATTAATATTAACATTAACATTAATATTAACAATAACATTAACATTAATATATAAAAAAATTTAAAAAAATTAATATTAACATTAAAATTAATATTAACATTAATATTAACATTAACATTAATATTAACATTAATATTAACTTTAATATTACGAATTAGAGTGAGGGGGGTTTTTGGGGGGCTTTCTAAGGGGGGCTTTTGATCCGCTCCCATATATATATATATATATATATATATATATATATATATATATATATATATATATATATATATATGCCAATGGCACGGTGGTGCACTGGTAAGACCCCGTTGGCACACAGGGGTAAGGTCCCGGGATCGATTCCCCCGGGGAACGGCTAGGTGGAAGTGGCCATGGCTCCCGGGCCAAGGCTGTCTGGGTGGCATTGTCCACGGGCCTTGCTTTTTTAATATATATATATATATATATATATATATATATATATATATATATTCTCCATTCCATTTTCGGCCGGACTGTTCACGACATCAGACATTCTATTATTTTTCTTCATTCCATTGCCGTTAGTTAGGAGCCTGCCCTGATTTTGGACTCTTTTTGTAAATGCATCTCCAACATGGAATACATAATTGTTAGTTCAAAAAACTAATAATTTGAATATATTTTTCTATTGTTCAAAACAAATTATAACTTTTTTTAGTGTTTAAATTTTATTTATTTAATACATCTATAATTCCTTTTTTTTTAGTTGAATTTATTTGTAATTTTGAACGAAAAGATTCAATTCATTACAAAAAGAAACGAAAAACAAATAAGTTAGGAACAAGTTAGGATGTTGTTCTGTTGAATTTTTGTGTACTTTGGGTCTCTAATAAGTTAAGATATTTGTGTTTCAGTCTCCATTATAAACATGATTAGTGTTTGAATCTCAAATAAGTTAAGATATTTGTGCTTCGGTAGACTGTTAAAATCTTACTAAAAAAATGAAAAATAAAAAGTAAAAAAATAAAATTATTAATTTAAATAAAAATAAAATAATAAAAAGACAAAAAATGAATAAAAAGAAAAAATGAATAAAAATCAAAAAACAAGAAAAATAAAAAATAAAAAATAAAAAATAATTGTAATGACTTTTAGTATAAATACGACCTTGCACTTCGTTGCAAGTTATTAATAAAAAACCATTTTCTTCCTATATTGCATCTTCAACTCTCTGCATTTGTGGAATTTCAATATGTTGTTCAAAAGAATTATTAGATGCACATTCTTGCCTTATACACGTACAATTTAGCCTTGTACTGCCTCACGCCCTAGCGAGAACGATCCATTTGATGAAAATTGATGCGAGGACGAACAATTTGATGGAATTAGGACGTGAAATAATGGTATTAGAGCATGATTCACTTCTTCAGATTTTTTTAAAATAATTTCTTTTGAGGTGTTGTTGTGATTTCTCGATTGAATGCTTTTTGACATATGCTACATGGAATAATAGTTCCATATGGGTAATCTTGTAGATATTTTGAGGATACTAATGAGTTTAATCTCTTTTGTAGGGATGACTAAAAGAACTGGTCTCACCGCTGCGAACACCACTGCGAAAAGCACAGGTAGTTCCGAGGGAGCAGCCCCTAGTGAAACTACGATAGAGAGATTGACGCGTCTGATGGTGGTGCAATAGAAATGGGCATAGGTGCAACAATAGTAGCTTCAGGCGTAGATTCAAGCCCAATTTGGTGCGCAAGAGAAGCATATGTATGCCCTAAATCGGATAGTAGGTACCATGGTGACCAACAAAAATGTAACGACCGTGGCAGTAACTCGTGAGATTTTAGCCGAGGAAGGAAAGAAATCCAACCTTCGACGATGAAGACTTCTTCCTTGTTCAAAGTGATTGAGATCAAAAAAATGAGCCCACCTGAATTCAACGGCCGAGCGGAGCCCGACGTGATCTTAGGATGGCTGGAGAAGATCGAAGGCTCATTCAATATCCTCAGCATCAAAGGGTCTAAGAGAGTAGGTGAGCGACATTGTTGTTACAATTAAGGTCCCACGACTGGTGGGAAGTGAATAAACAAGAGATCTACGAGACATATCCCGACACTAAGATTTCGTAAGAGATGTTCAAGGAAGCGTTCATGGAATAGTACATTCCCTGGATCGTCCATCGACCAAAGTCGAACGATTTTATGACTTTGAGACAACGAAAATTTTCAGTCAACGACTATGACTCACATTTCGCATGGCTTGTGAAGTTTGTTGGAGCATTTCTGTCGAACAAACAAGCCTGATGCGAATGTTTCCAGCAGGGCCTAAATGACGAGCTTCCTAGAATGTTCTGAACCAGAAATGCCAGACCTACAGAGAGTCCTATGATGTCATTCTTGATAATAAACAAATCTTTGGCCGCATGTCACAGAGGGCAGTGCCATTCATTCACAAGAATTTCAACAAGCGTCTTAATAGAATTGGAGGACTCCTATCACACTGTCATAGACGACTGCCTAATTGACCTTGTGATAGGACTGACCCAGAGAGAGGGTATCTAAGTGTGGGAGCTTTTATATTTTAGTCCAAAAATATCAAATAGATAGCATTTTGGAGAACTATAAAGTCGAAGGAAGTCAAGTTCAATTAGTCCAAAAACTTGCAAATGATAATAGAGAAATTTTGACTTACCCCCCACTTGGATTACCCATATTAAGGGTGCACCCCACAGTTTTGCAAAAATGTAAGGGTTCCCCCACTTTGGACGGAAACCGACCAGAACGGACGGCCAACAGCTTTGACCAAAAAAATTTGATGAAAATACTCATTCCCTAATTTCTTCTTCCTCTTTCTTCAACCCCCCTCCTTCCTCGCCGCCACTGCACCCCCCTCCCCCCCCCCCCCCGCGCAGCCGCTGCCCCCTCCCCTCCGCAGCCATTGCCCCCCTCCCGTCGCTGCCCCCCTCTCCTCCGCAGCCACTCCCCCCCCGGCCGCTGCCCCCACCCCTTCACGTAATAACAGCAGCAGTCGTCGCCGCCGTACGCCGCTCCCCCAATTGCTTGCCCTGTCGTTGCTCCCCTCCCCGCTGCTACGCACCGTACGCCGCAGCCGCCGCTGCTGCTGCTTTCCACCGTCGTCACTGCTACGCCGGGAGGGGGAGGCGGTGGCGGGGAAGGGGAGGGGAGGCGATGGCGGGAAGGAGGAGGCGGTGGTGTGGAGGGGAGCGGGGGGAGTAGCGGCACCGGCGACAGCCTGTCCGGGGAGGACGGGGTTGAGGGAAGAAAAAGAAGAAATTATATGAGGGATATTTTTTCAAATTTTTTGGGTCAAAGCTGTTGACCGTCCGTTTTGGACGGTTTTCGTCCAAAGTAGGAGAACTCTTATATTTTTGCAAAACTGTGTGATGCACCCTTAATATGGGTAATCCAAATGGGGGGTAAGTCAAAATTATTTATTATAATTTTTGCAAATAATAGAGGAAATGTTTAAAGTCTAAAGATGTATAAAATCGGAAAAAGAACTGTTCTTTCAGCACAATTGGTCTAGTGGTAGAATACTACCCCGCCATGGTACAGACCCGGGTTCGATTCTCAGATGGTGCATTTGTTTTTTAATATTTATATGAAGGATAAAAACTCTAATTATTCATATATAATGTACATAACATTTTATTTCTAGCAATATAAGGATGAAAATGACAAGCTTCGTGGATGTAACCACCACTTTTCCGGAACAGGGATGTTTTTGACTTTTTTCTAATTATTGTTATTAGTATGATTTCACATTATATCTTGAGTGACAAATTAGTTTTCAAAACTAGAATTTATATTTTGATTAATTATCTAAATAATTAATGGTGCATATGTGTTATTATTGAATATTACTAATGGTTAGCCTTTGACTAGAATAGTGGTTAGTGATCCTAGAGGACCTAAACTAACTTATCATAACCATCCAACTAGATGATTAGGACTAGCCTAAATGACCTTTAGTTAGTCTCTGGCTAGATTAGAAGATTTAGTTAGAAAACTTGACTAAACACCTAATTAGGAAGGGAGGTTCAATCCCTAACTTGTCATAACTAAAGGAAGGGGGAGTGGACCTTTCCTAATTAACCAAACCCTAAATTTAACACCATATAGCAGCCCACCATCCTATTAAAACCCCACTTCATCTTCTTCCTCTTTCCATTTTTATTTCAAGCCCTAATTTAGGAGCTTTTTCCCTAAATTGCTCCTACATCCAAATTTCCTCCAAATTGAGCCAAATTCGTTTTATTCTCTTCCCCTTGGAGAGGAGAAGCATCTATTGGCTAGCTAAGAAGGGATTGGAAGGATTTGGTGCCTTGAAGTTTGGTGGAGATCTAGATCTAGGAATTTAACATTGGGAATCCATCTCCCTTTTGGTATGAGCTCTCTAAACCCTTCCATTTTATTTCATTAGTGTAACTACATTCAATTAGGACCCCTTTTGCATTGGGGTACCATTAGAGAGGAGTTGAGGCTCTTTTTTTTTTTTTCCTATTTGAAGGTTTTTCCCATTTTATTTTGATACAAATTGGAGGAAATCGAATTTGTGACCATCAAGTGTTCAATACGTATCCCCAAAGGAACTTTTGTGTCCTTTTTGAGTCGAAAATGGGTGTATGTGTCCTAAATGGGATACATGATGTTGTGTCATGGTATCTCATGATATACATGGTTAGATTTGGGTATATACATGTGTTTTTTTTCTAAAATAATCCAAATTCGTCATAATATTCATCCACATTTTTAGTAGCCATAGCAACTTAGAAATGTCATAACTCCTAGCTCAAGACTTCGATTAATCTCCCGATTTTTTAAAAGAACCGTATCGAAGTTAGCTTTCCAAATATATGTTAATAGGCCAAATTCGTTGTAGAACTTTCTATAAAATAGATTGAGTGTCAACTGTCCAAAAAACGAACGTGTTTCGGTGTTTTTGCGTTTCCTGGAGCTTCTGGACACGAAAATACGATCCGTTTGAAGTTTCGAAAAGCTAATACGAAAGGGTACGACATACTTTAATCCTGGAATTTAGTGAATAGGTATAATAGGTGCAGTATTGGTTTTAAGTAGAAAACTGACTATATGACATAGGCATTTTGTATATCCTATGAGCCTATATAGTATGGATATCAAGTAAATATAGGTATCATAGGTTGTCAAGAATATTTATGATATAGTACATATATATATATATATATATATATATATATATATATATATTATTGTTAGATAATATGTGTTAGTTAGTGTGTGTTAATGTTGATACAAATGGTTATCAAGTAAGCCAAATATAGATAAGTTATGTGTCAAGGTATTAAAGTTGTGGGCAAGGTACTAGTATAATAATACTTGGGTACCATAAGGATATTAGTATCGTGACACTCAAGTATCATGAGTAAGGATAAGTGAGTATTGGGACTTGAGTAAGGTATCCTATTTGGTATCAAGTACTAGTATTAGAGTTAGTTGGATAAGTATATGGGAGGATAAGGTATTGATCAAGATACTAAGATATTGGGTATTAGAACTAGGTAATAGATAATATCAAGATGTCAAGTGCTAAGAGTAGGATGAGTGAGTCCATATGTGTATGATTGGTAGGGTATGGTAAGCATAGGATATCCTGGGGTAATTTTGACAGGTAATGGAGTAGAAAGGTATATTGATATATTGATATATACACTACAACAAAAATACCTTTTAAGGACGGCTAAAAAGCGTCATTAATTACAAACCATGACGCTTTTTTTTTCAATCCAAGCGTTATAAAAACGGGTGTTATAAATATTTTTAAAAACGTTATAAATAATTCTTCCAAAACTGTCATTAATAGGTTGAATTTCTGCTACAGTTTATTTTTAAAGCGTTATGAATAGATGATCTGTATATGGTCATTGTATCACATTTATAACGCTCTATACTGCATGTTATATATTACATTCCAAATACTGCTCAATTCAATTTGAAAACAACTACTTTGAACCATATTCAAAACAAAATATTGAAATGTAATATAAAGTACCATTCTCCATTTCATTGTCTCAAAATAGGGTACATCAACATCTCACAGATATAGAGTACTTTGGCTAGCTATATTTCATTGTCTCAAAATAGAGTACTTTAGCTACCATTCTACATTTCTCCATCTCTATTTCATTGGTGACTTGAATGTATACAATAGTAACTGTTGACAACAACCTGAATGATAGCAGGATAAGTGTGTAGAGAAGTGGTCTGAGCAGGCGGTGAAGCTTTAACCTGTAAATCCTGCAAATTACAAGAGAGTTTATAAATATATCAAGTTCAGAAGTATAAAAAGACAACTCCAAAGCTACAGTAGAGTCCTTGAACATAAAATAATGATAAATAAATAATACTGCTGAGTCCAAATTACTGAACGAGCAGGCTGATTTGGTTTGGCAATTTTTGTGTAGCATCTCTGTGAACATGATGGTGACATTCCTGTCTTGGCTCTCATCCTGTATTTCACCTGACGAAGATCAAGATATGATAAAATGTTATACAAGATTGTTCCAGAAGAGGAATTTCTTCAACGAGTAAAATTCCTTTCCTGCCTTGGCTCTTAATATTGTTATTAGCACTCTTGACTCCACATGTGGCAATCCACCTTCTGTGCATGTGTTACTTCACATTAGTATAATGCTTTTATATTTTGTTGTTTATTCTTCAATGAAGTTCAATCTAATGAGTCTATTTTGGGACTGTCATAAGTGTGGAATTGCAGAGGTAAAGTCTCTTTATTTTTGCTTTTTATACGTCAAAGAGATGTATAATTCTTAGCATGGGTGGCATTTGGATGACACTGTTAGCGGGAAGCAAGTCACGATGATAGAGGAACACAGAGTTGTTAGTATGTCTGAATACCGATTTATCAAAATAGGAATGCCAATGAAGGATGGTGAAACACGCTGGTCAGTGATTAACTTGCCTCCATTGCTGCCTTCTTGTGAAACAGTGGCTTATTAGCTGTTAAACCTTATGCTATGCTAGCACAATTATGAATTTGGAGTTATGTATCCATGTATCATGAATTCCTAAATCTTGCCGAGTTTTGTGTCAATATTACAACTTTTGGGGCTAAGTTTCTTTCTCTTCTTTTGGTCAGTTATATTCTCATGCACCTTGTGAATTCTTTTGACTGCTAGATTTTTTGTTTTACTACTTAAAGGATCAAACTTAAACGTGTCATGTTTGCAGTTGACCTGTCCAAACAAGAGCGTGCAAGTCTGCTGGAGTCATTAATAGCATTTAGAATTTAGGTAACACTAATCAATAGCTTTTTGTTCGAACAATTTCTCAATGCTAGTTGGCTTGGGTTGGCTTGCGCATGGTTGAGATACATTTAGTCCAAACCAGAGCTGAATTTGTCCTACATTAGTTGTTGAAGATGTCTGGTGGCAAATATAAAACATTCTATGAGTTGTATCAATGTTAAGGTCTATAGTTCACACAAACTGAACCAGGCATGGTGAAGTTGTTATTTTCGTACACACATTGTGTTTTTTTTTTTTTGTATATATATATATATATATTTTTTTTTTTTACCATGCCTGATTCAGTTTGTGTGAACTATAGACCTTCAAGGCTTATATATATATATATATATATATATATATATATATATATATATATATATATATATGCCTTGTTTGCAAACTATGAAGCTGAAAAAAAAAATATCATTAAGCTGAATACAGCTTCATAGTTTGCAAACAAGACTTATATATATATATATATATATATATATATATATATATATATATATATATATATATATATATATATATATATATATATATATATATATATATATATATATATATATACGCGTCAGGCTTCGGCATTTTGAACCTTGATTAATAAAGATGGGATTTTCTTAATATATATATATATATATATATATATATATATATATATATATATATATATATATATATATATATTTCAAAATGTGTAATCAACTTCCATTGAAAAAAGGAGTAATACAACAAATGAAAAAAAAGTACTACTGCCAAGTGCCAACTACTTTTGCTGGAGATGGTACAACTTACAAATTACAACGGATCGTTGGTAAAATAACATTGGACTTTTTTCTTCTTCTTTTTCTTTAAGAGGCTTCATTTATAATAATCTCGGAGATTAACGATGCTCCTCAGTCATCGTAAGAACAGTGAGGAGCTGCAGTACACCCAATGTCGAATGGATCCTCAGAGCCACAACAATGCCAGTACTGGAAAACTTGACCAGAGTCTGGAGTGCTCATCGTCCCACCAGTGTAGACGCTCTCAAATTTTCTCTTGGTTTCTCCGCCGAAATGTGCGGTGTGAAAGCGACAGGCGAGTGGGTGGTTGAGGGAGGGATCGTACTGCGTCTTGCAGTTCTTGCACGTCCGCATCTCGCCTCCGGCGCCCGTGCTCCCCGCGCGGAGCACCGGACATCGGTAGCCGCACCTTCCTCGTCTCGTCATCGCCTTCTTCTTCGATCCGGTGATTCCAACCGGCGATCTCCGGTCGAAGAAGGCAGGGACCGGAGTGGACCATCTAGGAGCCATCGCCACCGTAGCCATCATTCTCCTCCTCTCCTATATATATATATATATATATATATATATATATATATATATATATATATATATATATAAAAGATTGATACATGATTGAAACCAACCTAAGAGTTTAGTCTGGCACATGGGTAGTTCTCCCTTAGTTTTGTTTTAATTTTTCTTTCATGTTCGTCGTTTCAAATGTGCAATGTGCCCTTGGTTAAGCTGTTTAATTTATTATTCATGACTTAGCATGACACATTTGACTGTCCAGAAAGTTAAAAATTTTATACTTTCTCGTCAAAATTGGATTTTGATGAGCAAATTAGCTTGCTTCTAGTTTCACTTAGGCTAAAGTGTGTAGAGCATTCTTTTGCAGCATTTGTCGGTATCTTGGTTCATCAAATCTTCCAGGTTTTATGCTCTGAACTTTCCCTTCATAGCTTCACATACCAGCTTAAATCATATTTGACTTGCCTACACATTAAAACTAATGGTTCTCAATGTGATAAGAGAGAACAATTTTTTTATGCGTTTATGTTTATGATTTTAGCTATGAATCACTCCTCCCCTCTAATTAAATATGTCTTTTCTACAAGCACTCTTGGGTTTCAAGTGTTTAACATGTAACATTAGTTTGTTTAGGATGAATTCTAGCTTATTTGTCTCGATGTCTGGTTACATGACCAGCTCCAGCTAAACCGAGGAATATTGTCATAGGAAAAAATTATACAGATTAAGCAATCCTCTTTATTAAACTGACATCTTAGCTAGGTAGCTAAGTTGTTGATGCTTCTAAATGCGGTTGATTCTTATCATTTTGCACATATTAATTCTATGTATACATTTTGTTAGCAGACTGAGCGAACAACAACAAATAATCTAACTCTTGTTAATTGATTATATAGATGGAGTAAAATTGAAGATTGGGACCTTGAGGCGGTGGTCGCTGCCGACTGTAGTGCCCTGTCCCTACATCGTGCCCCGTACTCTGTCCACGGGGTGCGCGAGAAAGGAACACTGTCGCTATCGATTCGGTCGGGACCGATTGGTCGGGATCGACCGAGTCGATCGAACGGGAACGGTTGAATTAAGATCCATTCCTCGTTATGGAATATCTTCTTCGGAACCAAATCCCATATTCAGCAGGTTGCGCCTCGAGGATTGACTCTGCGGCTGAGTCGGGAGAGACCTCCCGTTGCTCTGCTTTTCACGCCGCTTGCGTTGGTTTTGGCTTTGTTTTCTGAATGCGTTTTCGTGAATGTTTTCGATGGTTTTCATGGCTTGCATTTCGAACTCACATTTCCTATCGAACTCCTTGAATAATGTAGTGTTCTAATCGGTTGCTTGTGCGATTTCAGGTAATCGCGTAGGCGACGTCTAGCACGACCAACAAGTTCTCTCGCCGAAGTAAACTCAAGGTGAGTGGCTGACCCTTCTCTTCTCGACCCCTTCTTAGGTAAATCGATAGTGTTGTTGCGGATGATTAAAGATTGAATGCAGAGGCACGGGCACGGTAAAATGGTCAAGATTCAAAGTGAACGTAGGCAATACCTTAACAACTGAATAATGTCTTAACTCGGTCATTGGACAACTTGTCGACAAGGGAGAGTTTCCTCGAGCGACAACCCGCAGCCACGGGACCGACTCGGCCTAGGAGAAAACACGGTATAGCTGTGCTGGATGATAGCACGGGTTAAGCGGGGACTTGCAGCGGGGCTCGCTACTTGCGCTGCAAAGGCCCCGGCTAACAAAGCTATAGTCCAGGATGGCTTGTCATGCCAGTGGCCAATCACACGTGATATTGCACTTGGTATGTAAATGATAATAATTGACAAGGAAGAACATGGTAAGTTTCATAAGGCGCGGCGCGGCCGCCGTGGGTAAGTTTCAACGTAAATTTTATTATGCTTGTCATATGCTGGTTTGAAATTCATTAGGATGGTTAGAAACATTCATACTCTAAGTCATTTAAACTCATCAACCAAATGAGAGCTTGGAACTTAACTTGCCACGCACCAGTACAAAGTGTAATGTACTGATCCTCGCTCTCCATGCAGGTACCCCGAACCACGAAGGGCGTGCCACCTGAAAGCTCGAGGCGAAGTGAACCCTTTTGAAGCCTCGTCCGCGTGTGAAGGCTTGTTTCTGGATTCCTTTTGAAGAAGACCCGCACTCATTCCAAAAGAAAAAAATGGCGACTCGACTTCCCACGATAGCAGGTGAAAATATGTAATGGTTTTTGCTTGTAAAAAAGGGTGTAATGTATGGAACGACTATCTCATCGGCGTTCATTTTGTAAGTCGAGTCATGTTGTAGCCCGCGCGGCAATGATTGTAAAGAAGTCTATGTAAAGTTTTATTATTATCAATGAAAAAGTCTATTTCTATTTCAAATGTGTCATTCAATTTCTCTGCGTACTCTAACTTGATGTTGTGTTTCGGATAACCTTATGACTATGCCTTGTGCGATCGTAACTTAGGTTCGCACGGCATCACGCCCGGGGGACGACTATCGATTCTATGGAATCGGGGCGTGACATAATGGTATCAGAGCACGGCTTTACATCCTTTGGCCTCGCGTCTAGAGTTCCAAACCTTTGACCTCGCATCGATGAGATAAGTTGTTCCATACAATGAGTCCGTAATAATTTGTGACTGATGCGTTTGCCTTCGTATCGCAGAAGTGACAGAACCTACGGCCGAACAAGAACATAGCGCTTCAAGCGGCTCTAGTAGTTCGTATCATCCGCGGGCCGGACCTTCTAACAATACCATCGAAAGGATGCTGCACATGATGGAGGCGCAGCAAAACCAGTCCGAGAACCGGCATCAACAGGTAGAGGAACGACAGGCTCAGTTCGAAGCTCGCTTTGATGCACATGCCAAACTTCAACAAAATTAGTTAGATACCCTACAGCAGATCGTCCAGACAATGGCGGCCAACGGAAATTCTGCGACTGCGCCTACCGTCACTGCACCTGCTACCACCGTACCGACGATCCAACCCATTGAAGTCGATACGGAGGAACCCGAGCGTCAAACAGCGGCACCGAAAAAGTACAACTTTGAAGTGTCAGAATTCAAGAAGGCATGTCGCACTTCCTTCAGCGGTACCGAAGGCCCTTCCATGGCGATCGACTGGTTGCTGGAAGATCACTTCAAGCTTCTCGACATTAAAGAGTCGAAGCAAGTCGCCTGCACACAACTTTAACTACGGTTGAACGCGCATGACTGGTGGGCCGTGCGCAAGCGAGCGATCCGACCGGACAACACCACCGTGCCGATCTCTTGGGCCACGTTCCACAAAGCTTTCGAAGTCCAGTACCTTTCGTCAGCCGTTCATCAGGCGAAGGAAAATGAATTCATGCAGTTGAAGCAAGGGAGCCGGACAGTGGAACAGTACGCGGAAGAATTCAACAAGTTGTCTAAGTTTGCTAGTCAGTTTCTGCCTACTGAAGAGTGCCGTGTACGACGGTTCGAAGTGGGTCTGCGATACTCTATCGGTGCGCATGTCGGGGTCCCGGAGTACAAGACCGTGGGCGAGGCTCTGAATCACGCTCTCCGCCTTGAGAACCTACATCCTTCCAGTATTGACGACGTTGTGCGCCACTCCAATCACAAACGTCCTAGCTACACGGTAGGCAACAATTACGCGTCAAAGCATCCAAATAATGGCGGCAACAGAGGGCGAACCCCTCCGATTCCTTGCCGCAAATGTCACAACCCTGGCCACCATTCCAATGATTGTCATGTTCACGAAGGAGGATGTTTCTTTTGCGGACAAAGGGGACACCAATTTCGAGAATGCCCGATCCGAAAACCAAATCATCCCAACGCACCATCCCAACAACACCGTCAAGAGAATCGAAGACAGGCGCCCCGACCTCCTTAGCCCACTCAACCTAGCAACCAAGCCCAACACCCTAATGCTCAGGGGCGTGTCTTTGCCATGACTCGAGACGAGGCGTTTGCTTCCGACACTGTTGTGACAGGTATATTGAATTTCAATAATATACATGCTCGTGTGTTATTTAATTCAGGCGCCTCGCATACTTTCATATCGGCGGACTTTGCCGCCGAGCACAAATTCTCTGAAATATTGTTAGACCTTGACCTTAGCGTAAGTATGCCTTCGGGCGTGCCACTACTCACAAACTTAGCCTGCGGGAGAGGGACCATATGTATCGGGGGTCAAAAGATCGGTCTTGATGCGATAGTTCTAGATATGAAGGACTTCGACATCATACTTGGCATGGATTGGCTCGGTCCGTACAACGCAACCATAGACTGCGCTGAAAAGAAGGTCACATTCCGCATACCTGGAGTGCCTGAATTCTGCTACTTGTGTGGTGAGGCATCGCCGACCTGCATGGTGATCTCCGTAATATCTGCTCGACGGATGTTGCATTCCGGGTGCGAAGGCTATCTAGCTTCCGTTCGAGACATGCGACAGGATGGTGCAAACACAGGAGACACCGACGTTGTGGCAGAATTCCCAGACGTATTCCCGGATGAGCTACCCGGCATGCCGCCCGATCGAGAAATAGAGTTCACCATCGACACATTCTCCGACACCCGGCCGATCTCGAAGGCTCCGTACAGAATAGCCTATGCAGAATTGAAAGAATTGAAGGCACAACTTCAGGAATTACTTGATAGAGGATTTATCCGTCCGAGTGTCTCACCGTGGGGTGCGCCCGCGCTGTTCGTGAAGAAGAAGGATGGATCGATGCGACTCTGCATCGACTATCGAGAATTGAATAAAGCTATCGTCCGAAACAAATACCCCTGTCCCGTATCGACGACTTGTTCGACCAGCTCCAAGGTGCAACAGTGTTTTCGAAGATTGATCTGCGATCGGGTTATCACCAACTCACAGTCAAGCCAGATGACGTGTCGAAGTCTGCCTTCCGTACTCGTTACGGCCACTACGAGTTCTTGGTAATGCCGTTCGGTCTGACAAACGCCCCTGCCGTCTTCATGGACCTAATCAATCGGGTGTTTCGTCCGTTCGTTGACAAATTCGTAGTAGTCTTCATCGACGACATCCTCGTCTACTCGAAGGATCGAGCGCAACATGTAGAGCATCTGCGGACGGTACTCCAAACCCTTCGAGAGAATCAGTTGTACGCGAAGATGAGCAAGTACGAGTTCTGGCTGAACAGCGTCTTATTCCTTGGGCACATCATCTCCGCCGCGGGCATCAGAGTCGATCCGAAGAAAGTTGAGACAGTTGCTGATTAGAAACGGCCCGCATCAGTTAGCAAAATTTGAAGATTCCTAGGCTTGACGGGATACTACCGACGCTTCGTGAAGGACTTCACGAAGATCGCATTGCCGTTGACTCGCCTCACCCAGAAAGAAGTCACATTCAAGTGGTCAGATGACTGTGAAGCTTCCTTCCAGGAGCTCAAACAAGGGCTCGTTTCAGCCCCGATACTTGCTCTTCCTGAAGGGACGGAGGGATTTCAAATCTTCAGCGATGCTTCTGGCCAGGGCTTGGGGTGTGTGCTCATGCAGCGGGATAAGGTGATATCTTTTGCTTTCCGGCAGTTAAAGCCGCACGAGAAGAACTACCCCACGCACGATCTAGAACTAGCGGCAATTGTGTTCGCGTTGAAGCTGTGGCGTTACTAACTCTATGGCGTGGCATGCAGGATTTATACGGACCACAAAAGCCTCAAGTATCTCTTCACCCAGAAAGAACTGAATTTGCGGCAGAGGCGATGGCTTGAACTAATCAAAGACTATGACTTATCAATCGACTACATGTCGGACAAGGGAAATGTGGTAGCAGATGTGCTGAGCCGGAAGTACTTAGCTTCGTTATGCATCAACGATCGACTGCTGCATGACTTAGAAGGAATGGGCATTGAACTCCGAGTTCGTTTCAGAGACGTGAAACTAGCGCAACTGCGGGTGGAACCGAGCCTACTGGAGAGGATCAAATCTTCTCTGAAGGACGACCCATACCTAGAGAAGATACGAAAGCTGATATCGACAGGGAAAGCGTCTGACTTTGTAGAGGACGAGTCGGGAGTGCTGCGAGTGAAGGGACGGCTATGCGTTCCGGACGACGCAGAACTTAGAAAGGAGATAATGTCGGAGGCGCACTATGCAAAATATTCCTTGCATCCTGGCAGCACCAAGATGTATAAGGACCTCCGCATTGTCTTTTGGTGGCACGGCATGAAAAGGGACGTAGCGCTCTTTGTGTCAAAATGTATGGCCTGTCAGCAAGTCAAAGTCGAGCACCAGCGACCGGGCAGGGAGATGCAGAACCTCGCCATTCCAGAGTAGAAATGGGATCACATCACAATGGACTTCGTTGTTGGCTTGCTAAGGACGCTGCAGGGAAACAGCGCCGTCTGGGTCATCGTCGATCGACTAACCAAGTCAGCGCACTTTATCGCCATCAAAGTTACTTGGAGCGTCGACCGCCTTGCTCAGATATACCTTGATGAAATAGTTCGACTGCACGGGGTCCCAGTTTCTATCGTCTCTGATCGGGATGGACGGTTCGTATCGCGCTTCTGGAGTAGTCTACATTCAGCATTGGGGACCAAGTTGAAGTTTAGCTCAGCTTATCATCTTCAGACTGACGGCCAAACAGAGCGGGTGAACCAAATCCTCGAAGACATGTTACGACTCTGTGCGATCGACTTGAAGTCAAGTTGGGACGTCCATTTATCGCTGGTCGAGTTTGCATACAACAACAGCTATCAGTCCAGCATCTAAATGGCGCTGTATGAAGCTTTGTACGGCCGGAAGTGCAGATCACCCATTTGCTGGGATGAAGTCGGGAAACGGCAGATACTTGGTCCGGAGCTGGTGGAGCAGACTGTGCAGAAGGTCAAGTTGATATGAAAAAGATTGAAGATAGCACAAAACCGGCAGAAAAGCTATGCCGACACGCACCGACGCTCCCTTGAGTTCTCGGAAGGCGACCATGTATTCCTGAAGGTGATGCCTATACGTGAAGTTTCCCGGTTCGGTGCGAAAGGAAACTTGAGTCCAAGATTTGTTGGCCCATTCGAAATATTAAAGCGAGTCGCCCCGGTAGTTTACCAAATTGCCTTGCCGCCTGTATTGTCAGAGGTACATGACGTCTTCCACGTCTCACAATTGCGGAAGTACGTGCACAATCTGGGGCATGTGGTCGATTTGGGTAAGCTGGACCTGAAGGCGGACTTGTCATATGTCGAAGAGCCGGTGCAAATCTTGGAGCGCAAGGATAAACTTCTCCGAAACCGTGCTATTCCTCTAGTCCGCTTCCTCTGGAGAAACCATTCAGTCGAGGAGTCGACGTGGGAGCTTGAGTCAGAAATGAAGGAAAAGTTTCCTTCATTGTTCTCGTAGAGGTAGGTTCTATTTTAAGTTTTGAAGACAAAACTTTTTCTTAGTTGGTTATGGTGTAGTGCCCCGTCCCTACATCGTGCCCCGTACTCTGTCCACGGGGTACGCGAGAAAGGAACACTGTCGCTATCGATTCGGTCAGGACCGATATTTTGGGATCGACCGAGTCGATCGAACGGGAACGGTTGAATTAAGATCCATTCCTCGTTATGGAATGTCTTCTTCGGAACCAAGTCCCATATTCAGCGGGTTGTGCCTCAAGGATTGACTCTGCGGCTGAGTCGGGAGAGACCTCCCGTTGCTCTGCTTTTCACGCCGCTTGCGTTGGTTTTGGCTTTGTTTTCTGAATGCGTTTTCGTGAATATTTTCGATGGTTTTCATGGCTTACATTTTGAACTCGCATTTCCTATCGAACTCCTTGAATAATGTAGTGTTCTAATCGGTTGCTTGTGCAATTTTAGGTAATCGCGTAGGCGACGTCTAGCGCGACCAACAAGTTCTCTCGCCGAAGTAAACTCAAGGTGAGTGACTGACCCTTCTCTTCTCGACCCCTTCTTAGGTAAATCGATAGTGTTGTTGCGGATGAAAGATTGAATGCAGAGGCACGGGTACGGTAAAATGGTCAAGATTCAAAGTGAACGTAGGCAATACCTTAACAACTGAATAATGTCTTAACTCGGTCATTGGACAACTTGTCGACAAGGGAGAGTTTCCTCGAGCAACAACCCGCGGCCACGGGACCGACTCGGCCTAGGAGGAAACACGGTATAGCTGTGCTGGATGATAGCACGGGTTAAGCGGGGACTTGCAGCGGGGCTCGCTACTTGCGCTGCAAGGGCCCCGGCTAACAAAGCTATAGTCCAGGATGGCTTGTCATGCCAGTGGCCAATCACACGTGATATTGCATTTGGTATGTAAATGATAACAATTGACAGGGAAGAACATGGTAAGTTTCATAAGGCACGACGCGACCGCCGTGGGTAAGTTTTAACGTAAATTTTATTATGCTTGTCATATGCTGGTTTGAAATTCATTAGAATGGTTAGAAACATTCATACTCTAAGTCATTTAAACTCATCAACCAAATGAACGCTTGGAACTTAACTTGCTACGCACTAGTACAAAGTGTAATGTATTGATCCTCGCTCTCCACGCAGGTACCCCGAACCATGAAGGGCATGCCACCTGAAAGCTCGAGGTGAAGTGAACCCTTTTGAAACCTCGTCCGTGTGTGAAGGCTTGTTTCTGGATTCCTTTTGAAGAAGACCCGCACTCAGTCGACTTCCCACGATAGCAGGTAGAAATGTGTAATGGTTTTTGCTTGTAAAAAGGGGTGTAATGTATGGAACGACTATCTCATCGGCGTTCATTTTGTAAGTCGAGTCATGTTGTAGCCCGTACGGCAATGATTGTAAAGAAGTCTTTGTAAAGTTTTATTATCATCAATAAAAAAGTCTATTTCTATTTCAAATGTGTCATTCAATTTCTCTGCGTACTCTAACTTGATGTTGTGTTTCGGATAACCTTATGACTATGTCTTGTGCGATCGCAACTTAGGTTCGCACGGCTGTAGGAGCGTAAAAAGTGCTTCATAGAATGAGTCAAAGAGATGGAGCATTTCACTCAAAATGATCCACTTTACGCCTAAGACAGGCTAATCATTTTACGCCCGGGTCAAGCCAATGGTTTTACGCCAGAGATAAGCTAACCACTTTTACGCTGGACAAAGCTGTCAAGTCTTGCATTTAATGCAAAGTCTGACATGAAGATTTATTGACAGAATTCGAAGGGACTTGTTTTACACAGAGACCAATGTTGTCGTTTAGTATGTGGACTGAGCTATTTTACGCTTACAATATGGCTTCTTTTACGCATGGAGACTATATGAGTTTTTACGCTCAAAAGTTGACGTGTGCGTAAAGTTTATTTGGGCTACTTTTACGCTCAAGGTTGTTTATCAACCACTTTATGCGGGAAGTCCATGTGAGGGCTATTTTACGCCTAGTCTACTACTTTACGCTCAGAGTATATTTGGGTTATTGTTTACACCCTATCCTTCCTAGAACGTGGTTTGCTTACATAGCTTTCATACCACACATCTCGAAGAAACGTATGTACGTGCATCCTATTTTTATTGAAATAATGGGACATGTGTCAACGTGTGCAGAGGATGACTTCAGTCATGGGTGGCAGTTGTTAGCGTAAAGACGGAACTTTTGCTGAGTTTTTACGCACAAGAAGCCAAGTCTATAAATAGACATATTTTTCTCAAAGGACACACAGAGACAGGAGGAGAGAGACAGAGAGATTAGTATTCAGAGATTTGGATTCTCTAAAGCATCCTTCTTCAACTTTTTTTTCAGAACAGAGTGAAACAAAGTAGGAAAGCATTCGGCCTCGCCATCAGTGCCCAAGTGTGTCGATACCATTCTGGTGACTTAGTTCTTCCGGCTGTTCATCTTCAAGCAGTGATCTTCATCATCATCATATGGTCCAAGGAACAAAGTGATCGCCTTTAGATCAGACTTCCATAGCAATACTTCCCAGAATAATTTGTACTTCTTGTACTTTTTCTCGTTTTATTTTTAAAAGCCAATTTTAAAGGCATTTTTGTTAAGTGAAACAAAATGGCGACTCTGCTGGAGACGACCTTCTCCTCTGACGATAAGGCAATTGCTCAATACGATGATGTGTCGATTGGATCGACAAAGAAGACTCTGGTTGTACACTTCGACCAGACTGCTTATGAAGAGATGCTCCGAACTGGGGGTGGTTCTCGCTGCTCCAATGTTCAAAAATCTCGCAAAGCACGAAAAGTTTGGATTCCTAAATCTAAAATAGCTTCTGATCTCTCTGTTTCTTCTGATGGCAAGGGAATTCTTCCCACTTCTGTCATAGGGACTCCCGTTCGTAACGAGGCAGTCCTTACTTCAGCGTTGCACTCTAAGTGTGGCAATTCGTCTTCTGTCTATGACGGTAAAGATAATCAGGTTTCACGCCCACTGCGTAAGAACCAAGTTTTACGCCCAGTGCGTAAAAATGATGTTTTACGCCCAGTAGGTAAAAACCAAATTTTATGCTCAGTGCATAAGAACGAGTCTCCCATTTGTAATGAGGCAGACTCTAATGCTTGTTCTTCTAAGTGTAAGAATAAGTCTCCCGTCTGTGACGTGGTAGACACACATAAATTACGCTCTTCGCGTAAAGGAAATTCTCCCGTCTGTGACGTGGTAGATAATCAATTTTTACGCTCTACGCGTAAAGGTAAGTCTCCTGTCTGTGACAGTGTAGATAAAATTTGCAACGATGTTCTTACATCTAATATGAATGTACCTAAATGCATACAGCATAAAAATGTTGTTGGTAAAGCTTCAGTTCTACACCAACAACCTTCTTATACTGCTCTACGCAAAGTACCAAACCTACAAATTACACGCAACGAAAATGGAGTCCTTCGTGCTAAAAAATCTCAAGATTTACGCACAAAACTCCAAACGTGTAAAAATGTACAGTTTGGTTCTGCGAATGTAGCCAGTAATCTTCTTTATACACAAGGGACTAAACATTTTTCTACCCCAAATGTAATAAAGAAGACTACTCCCTCTACTCCTTCTGATTTACGTGAATTGCTAATGCAAAAGCATAAAAATAGACAATCTCCGGTGACATTCCCCCAAGAAAAACACTATTGTGAGTATCACCAGGTTGTAATCAACTGTTGTTGTTTAGCTTCAAAACGGTCAGTTTTTGATCGATTGAGTTTTAATGTGCCTCAACAACAAGTTGATGACCAAGAGCATGAGATGTCATATGTGTCAGTCAACATGGCATCTCATACTAATAGAGGACGACGTCCGAGACGGAATACATCCCAGACTCCAGGTCAACAACAGTTCAATAGACTTCTTGATTCCTTTGAAGGAGTATATCAGAATACTCGATCAAGAAGACAAAGACAATTGCAGACTTCTGATTCAGAAGCTGGGGGTACTCAATCTTTTGAGTCCGAAACTGATGGTGTCGATTCATACTTCTATACTAATCCTTTTATATCTTCAAGAGAGGTTGAATCCTACACTATTGGAGATGAACCAGAGACGTCATCTGTTAATACAGAACAACGTCTCACTGCCGTTGAGCAATCACTGAAAGACATGCTTAACATGGTGCAAAGCATGCATCAGATAATATTGACTCAACAAACTGCTTAGCCGGCAGTAATAACACCGGTACCAGTAGCAGCACAAACTCAAGATAGTCAAGGGGCTGATATACCTTTGAATATTCAAGAGCCTGCTGTTAATCAAAATTCTGCATCTCCGGATCCTATTATTCTAGAAGATGTACCATCTCCGGTGGAGATTACGGTACATCCAACAACCATTCAATCAAATGTGCTTCCGCAAACTAGTGAAGCCATTCAAGCAGTGCGTGAGCTCAAAGCACAGTTTGAAGTTTTGAAGCACAAGGATCAGCTCCAGAGGTTAGGGATTAAGCAACCTTATCCTCCTCATTGGAATGATGTACCTTTTCTACCGAAATTCAAGCCATAATCAATGGTGTTGTTTGATGGAAGGGCTTTTCCTAGTCAGTATATCAATTATTTTGATATTATGACTGTACATCTGCAGAAAAATGATGCTCTTCTCACTCGAGTGTTCATTGGATGCTTGACGGGTTCAGCTTACGACTGGTATCGTAGTTTATCCGACAATTGCATTTCGTCTTTTGACGAATTTAAGGCAATATTTCTCTTCCGCTTCTATGAAGGAGGTATGGACATGAATATGTCCTCCTTAATAGAAATTAAACAAAAGAAGAAAGAAGATACTCGGACGTTCATTGAATATTTCCGATAGGCTACTTTAAAGATGTCTCCTGGTATGCCAGATTCAGCATTAATTGATACATGCAAGATGAATCTGCGACCATCCATTACTGTCTTCACAGGTTCCCAATTCACAGATTGGGCTTCGTTTATTATAGCAACAATTTCTGCCGAGACCAATGGTAGGTTGGCTCGTGAACATGGGATGATTTTTGCTTCAGAGGATAAAGAAAAGAAAGGAAATCCTGGTAATAATTCTGGCAATCGTAATATAAAAGGAAAGGATACCCTTATGGTTAATCTTTCCAAAAATAAAACGACGCCGAATAATCAGGAATCTTTCAGGCCAAAAGAAGAATACTCTTTTGACGAAAGTGACATCCCAGGGATATTCCAATGTCTGGTGAAGAGTGGCAAACTCCAGATTCCGGAGCCAAAGAGGCCTAATGAGGTGAATCTCACTGACAATCCTAAATATTGTATCTATCATAGATACATTAATCATCCTACCAGTGCTTGCTATATCTTGAAAAAGAAAATCCAAGAGCTGATAAATGGTGGTGCTATCGCTTTAACCAATGATGACCATACGGTTACAACCAATATGGTTTCTCTTCAATTCGGAGATTTTCCTCCACAGCAAGTCCCAGATGGAATTATTCCAATCCCGAAGGCGACGATGAAGATTGTGAATATCCTGCCTGCCAAAGAGGAAAATGAAGGATTGCTGCCTCTCATATTAAAGAATGGTGAAATTATGTGGGTACATCTTGACTTAGTACCTGAAATGGAAGATGAAGGTAAAACTTCAAAATCTAAAAAAGGTAAAAAAGTCAAAACCTGCAACATAATTTCTTATGTTATCCCAGATTTGATGATTTGGATCATATATGGTATGGCACTCCTTTGGAAAATAGACTGAGAGGATTGAACATATGTCCTCCAAGTTTGGCTCCTACTACCAAGCTCAAGCTTACTCATCAGCAGTGGCTAGCCATGAATAGTGTTCCCATATACAGGGCACAATAAGTCTTCGCTGCTTATAAAAAAGCTCCTACAGGGATTTTTTCTCGTATCCCGAATCCTTCTCCTCTTATAGCTACAAAGATTTCTATTCCTCATTCTTCTGTAGCTACAGAGATTTCTTCTTCCTCTTCTGTTGAACCACCTATTGAAAGTCCGCTGTCCACTCACTTGTACAGTCAACAATCTGTCTTCCTTATGAAAAAGATGGGTTATGACTTTCAAAAGGTAGAAGGTTTGAATTATGATAAAGGAATACGACTTCTTTTACAAATTCAAAATCAAAACTCCACTGTTGGATTGGGTTCTGAAGTTCGTCATAACAATCCTCACAAGAAGAAGGCTAAGGGAAGGAAGACTAAATCCTGTAATATGGTACTTCCTTCTCCTGGGTCTGAAGAAGAAACTTTTGCTGGTACAAGATCTGGAAAAGAGTACCACAAAGATTATGAGGGATCCTCCAAAGAAGCAGAAGACGTAGTGGAAACACTACCAGCTCAACCTTCTTATGTTCCTACTAAACCATCTGTGGTTGAAAAGGGAAAATAGAAAGCAGTACGCTTTGACGTCCCTTTGAAGTCTGTTTCCAGTCAGGGGGTGGTGATGAAACCCTACAAATTTGATATTCTAGCTCAGTTAGCCAATACTTCGGCTAGACTATCTATATTTGAGCTGCTTCGTCTTTCTAGAGAAAGCAGGGAGACTTTGAGTGAAGCTTTACTTCAAGCAGATTCATGCTTGGCTCAACTCAAGAGTCCTGACAATACTCCAGTATCGTGTCCGCAATGTCGTAGTGTGATGAAAGCAATTCCCAACATCACCTTTACACAAGAAGACATGATGTTGAAACATAACAAGCATGATAGGCCTCTGTGCTACACTGGGTATATTGGATCCACTGAAATTGATAGGATTTATATTGATCCTGGGTCTTCAATTAGCATAATTCTTCAGAGTATGCTAAGACCCCTGAGGATTCCTACTAGTGATCTGACTTACACTAGTACTACGATAGTTGGTTTCAACTCTGGTAAGAGTAAACAACTGGGGAAAATTCGTCTGAAGATTCAGATTGTTGATCTTCGAACTATGGTAACCTTCTATGTTATCAACTCAGACGTATCCTACAATATTATTCTTGGAAGACCGTGGTTACATGAGCATAACATCGTGCCTTCAACTCTCCACCAGTGCTTCAAGTATGTGGATTCCCAAGGAGTTGTGAAGACTGAGTTTGCTGATATCAATCATTTCAAGGGTGTCGAAGCCTATTTTTCTGATTCAAGGCTTTATAAACAAGAGCATGTGAAAGAGATATCAGATATAGCTGAGGATCAATCATCTACTGAAGATCAGTCTATTAATGAAGATCCTCCAGAAGAGCAACCTTTGAAGATCATAGTCAAGGGACGAATCCAATCCCAACCTGTCAATGATCAACCTTTGATAATCAAGGTTAAAGGAAGAACTCAAGCTTCATCTGAGGAATCAGTAAATATTCCTGCTAAGAGCCAAGTTCAACCTTTTATGAATAAAGTCAAAGGGCGTACTTCTTGTACGAATGATCCAGAACCACCATTGATTGTCAATCTTGGCAAATCTACGCAGAAGACGGATAATGGTCCATTAATGATTAATCCGAAGCGTAGCAGTCAAATTGTAAATGATGTAAATATTGATCATTCTGTACTTTTTGATATCAATGAAGATTTCCTTTTCGAGTATATGGCTGTCAAGTTTATTGAAAGAATGACTTTATCTTCTGATAATCAAAGTCATCAGTATAAAGACGACATAGAACCAGAAGAAACTTTATACATTAACTATAAAGAAAATTCCTTTCCTCTTCAGGTTGATGTTGGACCTTATGCTCCAAAGTTCTTAACATCTTCTCCCCATCTTCTACCTGTAGTTGCTCCATCGCAAGCTTGTGTAACTTATAGACGTCACGAAGAATCTTATTTCGTGGTTCCGTCTGATAAGAAAAACAAGCGCCAAATTGTGTTTGGCCTGGCTAAAAATATCCCTGTTGCTCAGACAGATGATCTGAAAGATAAAGATAAAAGAAGAATCTGAATTGACAAATATAGTCAACAATCTATCAAGATTATCCAGAATATGGGATATGATTTGAAGAATATACAAGGTCTCAATCAGGGCAAAGGTAGACGACTACCATTATGTGGTGATCCGTTTTACCAGAAGACTCGTCATGGGTTGGAATATGATCCGTCCCACATGTTTAAAGACGATATACAAGAAGAATTCTCTTCTAGTTCTTCGCAATCGTCAGATTCAGAAGAAATCCAATTCATCGAATCTGATATGTCTCGTTCCTCATATGATGGATCTGAAAAAATATTTTCAGTTAATATGGTTCAAACTGATAGTGAATTTGAGCCATTTGAGAATGATCCTTGGGCCTGACACAATTGGCTCAACGGGGTGCATTGCGATGACGTCCTCAACCTTTATAGAGACTTCATTCTTTTGCTGCATATCCTTGGAAGACATTTTCGATAGAAGAGTAGAAATAAGAATGAAATGTTATAAAGATTTCTCCCCTATTTATAGGAGAGATCTATTAATGAACTGGTCTTTAAAATTGAAAACAACTTTTCATTCCCGAAAAGACCTATCCGTTCATTACATCAGATTCATCCATTTAATTATGGAATTGAATTGACCTTTTTCTTTTCTCGAAAGATATGTTGGTTCATTCGTTCTTTCATTGATGTTGGCATATATCCTCAATGACATCTGTCTTCTTAATCCCCAGCTACCAAGGTTTGGTTAAGCTGATTACTCATCTCTTCGGAGAGAAATTTTAATCTCCTATCTTACCAGTTGGTATAGAAAGTTGGATTTATTATTTATCATATTCTCAAGACCTCTGGATAAATGTTAAATCTACTTGTATTTCCTATCTATTATATCCATTTGGCCTCTGAATAGATATTAATCTAGTTTTCTTTTGAGTTGATACGATCTATCATGTCCATATTACCTCTGATAGTATTGTATGCTTTAAACATGGAAAACGAGATTTTATTATCTATCATGTCCATATTACCTCGGATAGAAACAAATCATTGAGTATAGAAGACTTGTCATTTCCATTCTCATATCATCATAAAAGTCTATTACATTTCTTACACTTTCTTACAAATCATAATGGAAATCTAGTACATCTTAGATTTTCATTCTATACAACAACGATAATCTAATGGTGATCTATTACTTCTTTGGATCTTCTTCTTCGAATTCGTTGTTGGTGTCAATTCCTTGCTGTCTGAGCCTTAATGGCTACCTAAACAGTAGGAATTAACTCTGGTCTTCTCTCTCAGACGAGAGGAGAATCCCAGAGTATGGCAGCCCGAAGACGTGTTGCTGCCAATACAACTGGTGGAGAAGTGGCGGCCTTTCAAAGGAGATAGGAATGTATCCAGCATTGGGATACGATTCCTAGTTCTGCCGTGAAAGGAACTCTACTACCCAATTTCTTGGGTTAGAGTTGACTCCACCATCCAACTCTCCGTGTATAAAGGCTCTTCCTACCAACAGAGGAAGACCCTTCTTTCCCATGAAGAGTTCTGAGTTGTCTGATTTGCGCGTCAAAAGCGCATGAGCTCCCTGATGTTGATGTAAGAAGAATGCTCCTCACAGCGTCAAAGTCGCCAATACCGGTTCTGGAAAAGCTCTTCAGCCAAACTTCTGCAGAAAACAAAAAAAAATTGTTTTAAACAGAAGTATCATCAGACGCATATTAGTCAATTAAAACTAAAAACAGATGCTTACGCATCTTGTTTTTTTCAACAGGCTACAAGATTTTTACGCCAGTGATTCACATGCACTTGATCTACGAGGTTTTACGCCAATGTTTTCACGTGCAACAAGGCTATACGTCTGAGGTTTTTACGCCAGTGATTCATGAGCATTTAATCTACAAAGGATTTACACCCGTGTCTCATGTACACCTTATTCAACAAGGCTTTGTATGCCAGTGTCTCATGAGCATATTATTCAACAAGGCTTTTACACCCATATTTCATATGCATCTTACCTATAAGACTTTACGCCTGTCAAGGATTTACACTCATGGGCATCTGTTTTCAACAAAAAGTTCAAAGACAGACAATTGTTTTACGAATCAAACTTACCATTAAGGTCAAATAGTTCGGCTCTAAGAGTCGTTGAATCAACGTCTGGTGACCAGACGTACAGAGGAATGACATCGGAAAGCATCGTCATTTGTTGGAGAATAAAATCTTGCAAAGAGCTACCGGGCGTACAGAGGAACGACATCGGAAAGCATCGCCCTTATCAATCTCTTGTTGGAGAATGAAATATTGCAAAAAGCTATCTTCAGAAGAATGAGAATGAGAATAAGAATGTATAAAACATTCTTTAACTCAGCTATTTATAAGGGTTGGCGTGAGTTTTATTTCGGGAAAGATCCTACTAAAAGGCGCTCGTGACCACAAGATAGATGCCACGTGTTGTTTTGTTTCTCTTGGGAATGAACAACCATAGATGCTGTCAAAGGAGGTGTAGAACAATTCTATATACCAACAAATGAGATCAATATCAAGATTTTATTTATAAAAAGGGGAGTAGGCCCCTACAGATAAGTTGAAGAGTCGCAATACATAGACGACACTTCTACATAAAACATTATTTTTTCTCTCCTTCGTTGGGCAGACGAAGGGAGGCACCTAACTCGTGCTTGTTGCGGATCTCGAAACGACGCATCAGATTGAGGAATGCTTCTGCATCACCTGATCCTTCATATGCATTTGAGGGGCCACCATTTATACGACCAAAGACTGCTGGAGTCAGTCCAAAGCACTCTATAAAGTTGCGTGCTCGCTCAAACTCTGTCTCTATATCAATCCTGGAGCTCGGAGCCTCTTCTTTGTTAATCTCTTTCTTTGGTGCTATGACAGTATGAAGATGAATAGCCAGAATGAAGAATTTATCCTTATTTATACAATCAAATCAACTCTTCATATTCCTTATAGGAAACTGCTCATTATTAATGCAAACTCGGGGAGATGAAGAAGCATTCGAAAGTTTCGAGAAGAAAATTCATTATGACGGTTAAGTATTAACCGGCACCATTTCTTGATTTTACGCCGACTGTTGGATATCCCCACTTTTACGCGGATGACTGTTGTGTATCCCGAACTTTACGCTGACTGGTCAAATCTCGACTTTTACGCTTCTGATTCAAAGTGTTTCAAATTTTGAAGATATTTGAAAACTTTGAAGGGGGTCTTGTAGGAGCGTAAAAAGTGCTTCATAGAATGAGTCAAAGAGATGGAGCATTTCACTCAAAATGATCCACTTTACGCCTAAGACAGGCTAATCATTTTACGCCCGGGTCAAGCTAATGGTTTTACGCCAGAGATAAGCTAACCACTTTTACGCTGGACAAAGCTGTCAAGTCTTGCATTTAATGCAAAGTCTGACATGAAGATTTATTGACAGAATTCGAAGGGACTTATTTTACACAGAGACCAATGTTGTCGTTTAGTATGTGGACTGAGCTATTTTACGCTCACAATATGGCTTCTTTTACGCATGGAGACTATATCAGTTTTTACGCTCAAAAGTTGACGTGTGCATAAAGTTTATTTGGGCTACTTTTACGCTCAAGGTTGTTTATCAACCACTTTACGCGGGAAGTCCATGTCAGGGCTATTTTACGCCTAGTCTACTACTTTACACTCAGAGTATATTTGGGTTATTGTTTACACCCTATCCTTCCTAGAACGTGGTTTGCTTACATAGCTTTCATACCACACATCTCGAAGAAACGTGTGTACGTGCATCATATTTTTATTGAAATAATGGGACATGTGTCAACGTGTGCAGAGGATGACTTCAGTCATGGGTGGCAGTTGTTAGCGTAAAGACGAAACTTTTGCTGAGTTTTTACGCACAAGAAGCCAAGTCTATAAATAGACTTATTTTTCTCAAAGGACACACAGAGACAGGAGGAGAGAGACATAGAGATTAGCATTCAGAGATTTGGATTCTCTAGAGCATCCTTCTTCAACTTTTTTTTCAGAACAGAGTGAAGCAAAGCAGGAAAGCATTCGGCCTCGTCATCAGTGCCCAAGTGCGTCGATACCATTCTGGTGACTTAGTTCTTCCGGCTGTTCATCTTCAAGCAGTGATCTTCATCATCATCGTATGGTCCAAGGAACAAAGTGATCGCCTTCAGATCAGACTTCCATAGCAATACTACCCAGAACAATTTGTACTTCTTGAACTTTTTCTAGTTTTATTTTCAAAAGCCAATTTCAAAGGCATTTTTGTTAAGTGAAACAACGGCATCACGTCCGGGGGACGACTATCAATTCTACAGAATCGGGGCATGATACCGACGATCCTGATGCTGAGGATGTGCTCGTCGTCGTCGAGCAGATCAAGCCACTCCCTACTGGTGGTGGCCGGGAGGCCGGACTTGACGTTGACCTCCCTGACGCTTCAGATCTCCAGATCCCCTTGTACCATGCACCGACTCACGAACGGCTTGTACTTCTGCGGCTGGTCGAATCTCCTCACCAGCGACCAAACCTAACCCAAATCAAAACCAAAATCAAAATCAAAATCAAAATCAAAGTCAATTCGAAGTCGACGATCGATCAATCGGAGATCTGGTCGATTTTTTGTGTACTTACGATGTGGATGGGGGCCTTGATGTGCTTAATGAGGGTAGAGCTGCACTGGTATCTCCCTCCGTTCGTGGCGGTGGTACCAACGGACGTACTTCGACTCCAGGGATCTGAACCCGCTGCCCCCGTCGCTGGCTGCCGGCGACGGTGGGGAGATTTGAAGACAATAATAAGAATGATCCGGAAGAAAACCTAATTTTCGAAGAGACCCTAGTATGGAAGAGACCCTAATATATAGATTCTCCTATAGGAATACATCGATCAGAAGGATCCAGAAGAAAACCTAATTTTCAAAGAGAAACCCTAATTTGAGAAAAATAAGAGAGAGGGACAAACCCTAATTTCGGCAAGTACGTCCTTTTTCTCGAGCGTACGAGTAACGAGAGTCTTAAAATCCATCATCTCTCGATAGTAATCCATCATCTCTCGGCGAGTTAGGGAGTTGGGGAGCGGGAGGAGAAGGAGAAGGAAAAAGAGAGAGGATGAGGGTTTAGGCTTTTTCTTAAGTGCGGAAGAAGTGCGGGGGAGTGGAGATTTTGACTTAAATTTTGGTGCTTTTTTTTATAACGCTCATATCACTGAAAGACTATCAATAACATTTATATTGGACACTGTCATAGAATGGAGTCTTGCAGAACTTTGATGACGCTTCTTTATCACTCGTCATGAAATACACTTATTAAGCATCATTAATAGGTCTTTTTGTTGTAGTGATAGGTATATAGGTAAACATATTGCTATAATCTATAGCTATACATGTCATAGGGTAAGAACATAGATATCTTGGTATCAATTATAGGTAACCTAGGATACATATTTATGCATATATCGAAGATCAAAGGTAGATATCTATAGTTATATGTACATATAGAAATAAGATACTAGAATACATGTTATGTTACATAGGGTATAGGTAAGGTAGCCAAGGCATGGTATAAAAATATTGGATACTTAATGAATTAATATATCATGACATATCATGGTATAGGATATGTCAAGTATTAGATAGAACATGGTATCCTAAGGATATGCTATCTATATATGTATATATAAGTGTATATGTATATGTATAGGTAGTTAAAGTAATTCTAAGGGTAAAGGTAAATACCTTAGTAGCAAGGTAACTCATGGGTATGCATAGAATAGCAAGGATACAATATCACATATGTATTTCATATAGGTATCATATAGATACAAATATTATTGGATATATAGGAATACATATACGTACATACATATATATATATATATATATATATATATATATATATATATATATATATATATATATATATATATATATATATATATATATATATATACGTATAGTATAAGGGGTATATTATACCATGTGGATATGGTATATGGGTATCTTGGTGTACTATGACATGTAGGATGGATATATATATAGTATATGAGTAAGGAAGTAACCAAGCGCCATAGGTAAGTATAGACAAACATGTATGAGGGTATAGTAATGGGTAAGTGGTTAGCGATATGGGTCTATAGTAGGATATATGGATATATGTATATAATATAGGTAAAGGGTAAATGTTTAGATATGGGTAAAAGGTATATTGGTATATGTTATGGGTAGGTAAAGGTAATGGTATATATAATAGACATTGGATACATCCATGTATATATAAAGGATAAATTGGCTAAAGTAATCCTAGATAGTAGGTAACTAGTAGAGATGTAAGATATATGTATTGATACTTGGTAATATTAGCTATTATGGCTAATACCTTCAAGGTATTGACCCTAGAGTTAAGGTATTAACTAATAGTTAAGGTATTTTAGATATGGACTAAGGGTAACTGGATAGTATCTATAGATGATATATGTGATTTAGCTAGAACTAAGGTATTAACTAATAGTTAAGGTATTTGTGATATGGACTAAGGGTAAGTGGATAGTTTCTATAGATGATATATGTGATTTAGGATACCATAGTATATGTGACTTGTTGAGAATTCATGCATAGTATATATGTATATGATATAGTACTATAAGGTATCCTAGAGTATGTGGGTCTATGGTTAGAATTATGACTAGCTTAGATAGAGTTGACCCCTTTGAATAAACAGTTGACCAAATCCTAGATGTTGACTTAGTTTGACTAAGAGTTGACTAAGAGTTGACTTTTGATCTAGAGAGGTCTAGTATTATGTAGATTGCATTGTACACTTTAATTATTATATTATGAACTCATTGTAACTTGTACTGCTCTAAATATGACTCTGTGACTCCAGTTCGGACATCTATACATATTTATTACTCAGGGTATCAGGCGAGTACAATCTCTAATAGTTTTTATTGTCTTGATATCTACTATATCGGATTCAGTTGTAGTGTTTACTTGATTTCCGACACGATGGTACACGGACTAGTATACGTCGGATCCTGTCATAAGATGTCATTCCTGGATTACCATGGTATATTGGTACATTGTTCGATCTTGTTTTCTGTGCCTACATAGATGTCGATTCCTAAGGAGATTGCTACCATCTTAGAGAATCTCGTGTCATGACGTGATATGTCTGGATCCATATACTACTCGGGGATGGGGAGTTAGTTGTGGTTATGTGATCAATAACCCTCTTGTATCCTCTTGTTCACTTGTTCATAGCTCCACCCTCACTGCACGTAGGGTGTAGCCTGACCTGATACTACTTGTTCATAGCTTTTCATTGTGGCCGGCCTGATCCTGTTTTCGTATATTTTTGCTCATAGCCGATCAATGGAACAACCTGATCCTGACCCAAGCCGATCATAAAACGCTCTAATATCTTGAGGTGCTATTTATGTTTATATTATACATCAGATATTCTTGAACTGCTTTACAATCCAGTATTTTATACCCTGACATGATATCCAGTTTTACATATACTGTTTATTTCTAGTCTTGATATTTCATCTTGTATTCCATTATAATTGTCTCTTATAGAATTTGTCAATTCACATGGAACTACTGTTAGCGTTTGTACTTGCTAATATCCTGACAGGATAACCCCGTTGATGTTTACAGAGGATTTAGATGCTGACTACTCGACCTTCTATAGATTTGGCACAGACGGAGACTTTGACCAGGATCTACCTTTGGTGACAGTGCCTGTAAAGGATGTACCTTCTGTAGTGACCTAGTCTAGTAGGTTGACTGGACTGCGTTCTAGCTGGATATTTGAGACTTGTAGTATACTTTATATTCGGGGTCTTGTGTTATATCTTAATTTCTGATCTTCTGTTTGTGACTTGCATCTATTTCAGTTTATCTATTTCTATCATATCTTTATGATATTCGTGCTTATCTTCCTTAGATGTCTTATGATTGAGTTGAGATTATATACCACCGTTCGGAGATGACAGGTTTATATACTTTGTGTCTAGATGTTATATTTCTAGTTGACCTATATAGCGTTCTACCGCCGACACTGTAGCGTAGGCTGGACATACCCACGTTCCCGTGCCCCTAAATAGGGTACGGGTCGTGATACATTTTTGTGGTGGCTTATGCAGGTCAGAGTCACAAATAGTACAATTTTGTAATGGTACTCGACTTAGAGTACTAATTACGAGCCTGCAGTTAGGATATAGGTTCTAGGTTATGATAGAAGTTACTCAATCACAGTTATGACTTCTTGAGAGATTCCTAGGACGACCCTTGAGAATCTTGTTTGAACTTCAATTTGAATTCCCTTCCTCTTGTTTTTGTTCGCCCTTGCTTCATGATTCTGAATTTGATTTTGATGTTTTATTGTTGATTTTGATTTCATATCAAGATGAATGTTATGGCCTGAGTTACGTATCTTCTGATAACATATGTTAACGAAAATAATAAGGAAGGTAAAACGTGTACTTATTTATGGAGCCTAGAGTTTATCACAGCTATATTAGCCGGCGTGGAGGAAACGTAGAGACCTGACTTCAGATGTATATATCTTGGTTATGAGATTTAGGATTTCTCGCAGCTATACTAGTCGACGTAGCGAGGATTCTAGACGACATGATTATAGAGGTGCATACCTAGTTACGAAATCTACCGTTTATCGTAGCCTTGCTTACTGGCATGGCCAGGATTCTGAGTATCATGATTTTGGACAGACACATATGATTATTAGATTGTATCTTGAGAAGGTTCTTAAAATATCATCTCTATCTTTTATTTATGTTATTTTAGAATTATGTTCCATCATTAATTAACTTAGGAGTAGGGATACTTTCAGTTATTTTCAGTCCAGTTCCTTATAGGATTTTATTCTATTAGTTCCGAAGTTCTTTGAATAGTGTAGTAGCTTGGTAGCTTGCAGATAGGTTTGTGTCTTTGATGTAGTGCCCCGTCCCGCTCAGTCAATTGGAGGAATTGGAACGCCGACGGCGTTCGAACTTAGCCTTGCAACGGCTGCTCGAAGACATCGCTTGGTCGAGGTGACTCCTCGCTCAGGTGGGTTAGTTTCGGTGAACTCGCCTCATCTTTGCCTTCACATAATAAATCATATATTTTTAACTTGCACAAGTAGGATTGATAATAAAAGAGATGAATCCACATAGATAAGGGAATAATCCCAATGGGTCGAATTGAGTTAGAATATGGAAAGGTCCAACGGTCGGTCTAGAGTTGGTGTACGGCGTTCTTTGAAAATGACACTCGATCCTTCGTCCCGTGGCTTGGGAGAAGGAAAAGTTGGTCTTCGACACAAACTATGAATTAGCCTAAGTCACTGGCGTCGCCCGCGTAAATGTTCGATAAAGCATGCACGCTTCCACGGTCCAAGGCTTGGCATAGCCTTTGCTCGTCCCTTGGGTTAAGTCGTAGGCTCGATTAAGTTAGGCAAAGTTATGTCGGTCGACCTAAGTCATTCCAAGTACTATCCCGCTCGTTCTGTGGTTGTCAAGTTAGTTAGTCCCACGATCTCAAGGTCCGTCATATAAAGTATAATTTGGGCGGTGATGTCACAGATTTTAAGTAGGTTTAAGGCACAATGTCACGGACTTAGTATTTTAAGGCACGGGCCACGCTTGATTTAATTGAGTTGGAAGGAGGGCTTTCAATAGTCGTTCCTGAGTCGAATGAAACAATAAGGGAAGAAAGAAGAATACTCGCGACCATAGGTCGTCGAGGCGGTCACAGATGTGAGAAGTATCGAACATGGCCCTAGAAGAGATGGTAACACTGAAAGTAGAATGACTGTATGAGACGACAGTTTGAGTCGAGTCTTGTATGGTCATTGGACAACTTGTCGACAAGGTAAATAGTTTCCCCGTAACGGCGACCCACAGGGCACGGGACCATTATGGCTGAGTATGGAAACAAGGGATAGCTGTGCTGAATCGATAGCACCGGGTTAGTCCGGGACTTCCAAGGGGCTAGCTACCTTGCGCTGGAAGGGTCCCGGCCAACGCAAGCTAAGAGTCCAGGTATAGCTTGTTATGCTAGTGACCTTATATAGATGAGTCGGTATGGGCAGCGATCCGCGTATATGCCTTTGGATTGAATCGAGTATTATGTGCAGTGTATTAAGAGTCGGGAAGAATGCGTACACGATAAAGATAATATTTTGGGGCCTAAGATTTGGCTGCAGCATAGACACCGTGCTTCGACACGAGATGTGGTGTCAAGTCTTAAGTTGTTGGCATAGTATTGCACAAGTTTGGAATTGGGTCGTTTCGAGTTTAAGTCAGAAAATTATCGCAAGGCAAATTTGGTTGAGTGGCACTAGTTCACAAGTCTTGTGGAGTCAGTTGGTGACCAAAAGTAACAAAGCCCACACGGCGGCAATGCGGTTAAGTCTCACTGAGTTACGAGGCACGACACATTGGATTTGTAGCACGGTCACATGGATATGGAGTCTTACTGAGTAGTTGCTTCTTTGATTGCGGGCCGAAAGTCAAGCACGACTTGATAGGTTAATGTTATTGCAAGCACGGGATGGTCTTGAGACACAAAATAGGCCAAGGCGTCTGTCCTAAAACTGATCCTAAGACAAGACTAGAAAGACAATTGATAAGAAGGGACTATGTTGCACAAAGTAAATGAATGTGTCGGTTTGGTATGGTGGGCGAGGAGCTCACTCCACCAGTACAGTTGAGTACTGACACCCACATAGTTTTTATGTGCAGGTACAGATAGAAGTTCGTGGCGCAGAGCTCGCTTGGATGCGTCGAGGCCCGGAGTTCCTTGGCGATTCGAGGCGTACGACCACGTGGAGTCTAGACTTATACGGGACATAATATATAAATGTCGCCTTCCGAAGCATCCGCTAGTTCAAGACATTTATTGAGAGATGAGAGAGCTGAGTGACTTGTAATATGAGAAGAGTGAGCTTGAGTGACTTGTAATCTTGGCCTTGCGCCCCATTGTAAATCCTTGTTTCAATATCAATAAGATGCATCTTTTGAATGACTTGTGTTTTATTCTAAATTTCTGTTGCTATTATTCAATGTCTCTGCTTGGGACTTCTGTGCGACGACCCCGTCGCAGCAAGTGAAATTGGCGGTTATGGAACCCGCCTTGTACGAGCGCAATCTAGGCTCATGCGGCATCATGCCTTAGCGAGGACGATCGCTCCTACAGGAGTGGGGCATGACATAATGGTATCAGAGCACGGCTTTACGTCCTTGGACTATCGATTGAATTCTTTAACTCCATTGTTTCCGCAAACTCTGAAGTGTTGCTTCCGTAAAGTTGATATCATTGGTACGCTCTCTCTCAAATGTCCAACGAGATGTCCATACAATAAGTCTAAATAATTTGCAAAACGTAGGAGAATAGTTTTTGACAAGAAACAAAAATATGGTTCACATAAGCACGATTGGCTAATCGGGCTGGGCATATACACCAAAAGTTGTGTCGACCTTGGAAAAGTCATATGTGGGATTGAAAATGTGTTGAGCAAGAATGAGTTAAACTCGATTGAGTAAAGTGAGATGATTATTGATAGGGGTGTTGTACAGTGACGATGTTATCGTCGATGCGATATAGATGAGCGTGCTTGAAATTCGAGGAATGGTTCGAACAAAAAATTTGCAGAAGTCGATTTTGATTCGAATGATAGTTTTGAGGATTTGTCAAATGACTTCATCCTTGAGTGGTATATGCGATAGCCTCAGGGATGTTGATTGATCGATTGAGGATACGGGGTATCGATGAGTCTATCAGCAAGCGTCGCGTGTATGCAAAGCCGTAGATTGAGTACCGTTGAATAAGTTGTAGTCTTAAGATTTGACGAGTTGATTCAAACAACCTAGAAATTGACGCATACGGGATAGTGATTGTGCGAGTATAAAATGCAAAATTATTGAGTAGATGAAATCAAATCGAAGAAAAGTTAGGGTGTGCAAAAGGATGACTTGATCGAGGAAATTGATACGGATCGTATACAAAAAGTTAGCACGATGGAAAGATAGCGTGCATGAAAAGTTTGATTCGATTGGAATGGGTGTTGCTAGATGATTGAGTTAGCAAGGAAGGATGTGATTTAAAGAAAAATGTTGCTCGATGACTTAAGATAGACGGATGAACAATACGCGAATTTGGGTTTGAGGAAATTGATGTTGTGAATGATTCGAGGGATAATGATCGAACTTAAATTTGAATGTCGAGGAGATTATCCAGTCGGACGATAGCATCATTCGTATGACTCGAAATTCGTTGCAAAAAAAGGTCATCAGGTTACGCATGTCATCGATGGTGTTGAGGCGTATCAAAGATCCATATACGATAACTCGGGGGTACTCTGACTCGGTGAATGAAGATCATGCAAGTGTTATTGTCCTGATGGATGAAAATAAATGTGGATGAAAATAAAATCATGTCTTGATGATTGCGTTGATAACCACAACGTCAACGATCTTGTCTTACGCGAGCGCAACTCTAGCCTCGTACATACGTCGCGTCGAATTTGGGGCGATCGTTCCGCGTGAGCGCTGACATGGTGATTCATGTCGCAGGAATGATCGAACTCGAAAATCAGAACGCGATAACTTTGATTGTCTCGACTTGTTGGTTTAATACGAAAGAAAATTCGAGGACGTTTGGACTTGCGATTGATGATTGAGTAAACTTGAGGATTGAATAGGTCCAATCTACGTATTGAGAATGAATTAGTCTAGACACAAAACAAGAGTTACGTCCTGATAAGGATGATTATCCCGCGGGAGCGTGCATGGTGATTCATGTCCACCGTGGATAATCTGAATCGCGTGAGATCGGGACGCAACCTATTGTTAAGCTACATGACCTTATGATCGAATACGTGAATTATGATGAACGACTTAGAAAATATAAAATATGAATTATGGTTTAGCGATGAATCGTGTCATAACGTGCTTGACTTGAGAAGGATTGATAGGTGGATTATGTCGAACGTGTTCGAAGAGATAGACTATGCAAAATGGCTTCTTGGTTGAGCGATATTGATGTGTTGAAATTTGGTTGAGTGAACTTAGGCTTTGTTGAATGACTCGGACCCCATGCGACGAATGTTGGGGATGTGTGTAGGGAATCGATGCTCGATGTTTAAAAATCAGAGTGATACGAGCTTGAATAGAAAACCCCGTACTATCAAATTGGTTTGACCTTAGGATGGGGTCAGTTTTGATATTATTGTTTGGAAACTATGATTCCAATACTGACGAATGACTTTAGCCTAAAGACATAGCCTAGCGATTAGGCAGACGTCCCGGTATGGAGCAATAGGAATTGTGGAGGCACCACTCTTGAGGCTCGATTGACATGTACGTATATCATGGACGCTTGAATATGTGCATGATCCGACTCGAGTGGTGATGGCGGATTCTCTATCACATAGCTTGGCTAAAATGCATGTATTTTGGGGACGCCTAGAATACGTGTACGATCCAACTAGGTGATACGTTGAATCAAGTGAGACTTAAGGAATGGAAAAGTGTCAAAGAATTAGAAATAGAGTTTCAAAGAAATATGAGGATAGTGCGAACGTGGCTCGGATTGAGGGAAAGCATAGGAAAAATATGTACGAGAAACATAGGATGTTGAATCGAGTTATAAGCCGATAAGTGTACTCTGTTAGTTACGAGGATGAAACTTTTTATGAGTGGTGTATGATGTAGTGCCCCGTCCCGCTCAGTCAATCGGAGGAATCGGAACGCCGACGGCCTTTGGACTTAGCCTTGCAACGACTGCTCGAAGACATCGCTTGGTCGAGGCGACTCCTTGCTCAGGTGGGATAGTTTCGGTGAACTCGCCTCATCTTTTCCTTCACATAATAAATCGTATATTTTCAACTTGTACAAGTAGGCTTGATAATAAAAGAGATGAATCTACATAGATAAGGGAATAATCCCAACAGGTCGAATTGAGTTGGAATATGGAAAGGTCTAATGGTCGGTTTAGAGTTTGTGCACGGCATTCTTTGAAAATGACATTCGGTCCTTCGTCTCGTGGCTTGGGAGAAGGAAAAGTTGTTCTTCGACACAAACTATGAATTAGCCTAAGTCATAGGCGTCGCCCGCATAAATGTTTGATAAAGTATGCATGCTTCCACGATGCAAGGCATGGCATAGCCTTTGCTCGTCCCCCGGGTTAAGTCGTAGGCTCGATTAAGTTAGGCAAAGTAATGTCGGTCGACCTAAGTCATTCCAAGTACTGTTTCGCTCGTTCTGCGGTCGTCAAGTTAGTTAGTCCCACGATCTCAAGGCCCGTCATATAAAGTATAATTTGGCGGTGATGTCACATAGAATTCAAGTTGGTTTAAGGCACGATGTCACGGACTTAGTATTTTAAGGCATAGGCCACGCTTGATTTAATTGAGTTGGAAGGAGGGCTTTCAATAGTCGTTCCTGAGCCAAATGAAACGATAGGGCAAGAAAGAAGAATTCGTGACCATAGGTCGTCGAGGCGGTCACAGATGTGAGAATTATCGAACATGGCCCTGGAAGAGATGGTAACACTGAAAGTAGAATGACTGTATGAGACGTCAGTTTGAGTCGAGTCTTGTATGGTCATTGGACAACTTGTCGACAATGTAAATAGTTTCCCCGTAACGGCAACCCACAGGGCCCGGGACCGTTATGGCTGAGTATGAAAACAAGGGATAGCTGTGCTAAATCGATAGCACCGGGTTAGTCAGGGACTTCCAGGGGGCTAGCTACCTTGCGTTGGAAGGGTCCTGGCCAACGCAAGCTATGAGTCCAGGTATAGCTTGTTATGCTAGTGACCTCATATAGATGAGTCGGCATGGGCGACGATCCGCGTATATGTTTTTGGATTGAGTCGAGTATTATGTGTAGTGTATTAAGAGTCGGGAAGAATGCGTAAACGATAAAGATAATGTTTTGGGGCCTAAGATTTGGCTGCAGCGTAGACACCGTACTTCGGCACGGGATGTGGTGTCAAGTCTTAAGTTGTTGGCATAGTATTGCACAAGTTTGGAATTGAGTCATTTCGAGTTTAAGTCAGGAAATTGTCGTAAGGCAAAGTTGGTTGAGTGGCCCTAGTTCACAAGTCTTGTGGAGTCAGTTGGTGACCAAAAGTAACAAAGGCCGCACGGCAGCAATGTGGTTAAGTCTTACTGAGTTACGAGGCACGACACATTGGATTTGTAGCACGGTCATATGGATATGGAGTCTTACCGAGTAGTTGTATCTTTGATTACGGGTCGAAAGGCAAGCATGACTTGATAGGTTAATGTTGTTGCAAGCACAGGATGGTCTTGAGACACAAAATAGGTGTCATGACTCGCTCCCGAATAATCGGACACGAGTCGGACACGCCCAGCCTTCGTCGTTAGACACGATGAAGTAAGCTGTTCCAATGTCTAAGGAAAACGATAAGTCCAGATAATAATGAATATAAACCACAGCATCTAATATCGAATCCCAGAATCAAGTACAAGTCTAAGAGTTATTACATTTCCAGCAAATGGAAAGTAAATTGATGCCTCTAATACATAGTCCAAATGAACTACAAAGGTAGATACTAGGCCTCCTCAGCCTCTAAGTCCTGAGAAACATCGGCTAGCTCATAGGTGTCTCCAGGCTCCTACCCGTAATAAGTATCATAGATAGCCTCCAACTCACCTGCAACATATCCTAGTCAGGAGCGGAGCTAAGTATATCCAAGGAAATGAATATGAACATTATGGTATGGAAATGAATACAGGAAATTATAAAGTACGAAAAATAAGAACATGACTTGAAACCTGAACATGAATACTGAAAAGTAAATATAGGGAACATGAAATAAAACCTGAACATAAGATACACAATGATCCTTATGTGTGCAATATATCGAAATACATCCAGAGTGTGTGATCGACTGAGGTAGATTCAGGGAACATGAAATGGTACGGCTTCGATCCTACGTGCACGATACGGGGCCTAAGCTATTCACATGAATAGTAATTCGGGTTTGATCACACATCTGTAGTATTTTCCATCCCAGACACAAGTAAACTCAAGGAACAAGATACAAGACAATCTCGTAAAACATCGTGTCAACAAGGAGATACAAGCATGAATACGACATGAAGTAATGGACAAGTCCGAGGAGTATACTTGCCTTGCTCAGGGTGATCAAGTGTGGGATGTAAAGCTGGATGCCCACCTGTTTTAGAATTTAAGTACAAGTTGATTAACTTAATCATAATAATTAGCTAAAAGGCTATATAGCCGAATTATCTAATTTCTTACTAATAAGCTACTAATCAAAGTAGACTTGTTAGGCTAACCTCATATCAATTCATGTTAACTTATACTCAAGTCAAAACCTAGGCAACCAAGCAACATTCATCTTCTGGGTTTGAAATAATAGTCTAGTCCAGCCAATTGTTCCTCTTGCCAATAGGGTCCAGATCTCTCATAATAGAAGAGAGAGGTAGGCTACACCAAGAAAAAGAAGTACTGGAAAAAGCTCTTAATTAACCAAGACCATTCATGAACTCATAAGCAGCTAATAATTCCAATCAAGATAATAGAACCCATAAACTAAACAACCACCTGCATTATTCAAAAGCGAGGCCCATCAACCCAATACTGAAGATAATAAAACTAAATTCCTCATGGGCTCTGACTGTTCTGGCCCGATATACAAATAGTTCAACACAAATGGTATTCTGGGCTTTGGCTAACTCGGCCCAACTAATTATTTGGTCTAAATACAATAATGTTCAGGCTGGCCCGGCCCAATATACAGAATTAATCTAACATGAAAATTATTAAATACAACCCAATCGAAAATTTAACAAATAAAAGATGCAACCCTCTCTTTGTATCGGACACGAATCATGGGACACAACCACTGAATTACTATGAATCCATCCCAATTCCCACACGAGCACAACACAAAGTCGATAAATGGTCTGCACTTGACACCATTTCCCCCACCTGGACACGATCATAGACACAAGCCAACCGATACTTCCATCGACACAACTCCAGGTTCATCATGCAACTGGTCACGACACGATCCGATCCACACCAGCATAAACTCGAACATATACCTCAACAAACACGAGGCATGAAAGGAAACACACGCAACCGAAATTAAAATCAAAGTATCCAAGTGTAAAATTGTACGAAATGAGTTTTGGAGAAGGAAATTACCTAGAGAATTCTTCTACAGAATTGTGGATACTCTCAACACTCCGGACACTCAACCGTGAAGGCCATTGTTAATCACAGCAAATAGATCTCCCACTGTTCCCGTGCTCAATGAATTCGAGCAACTGCAAACTCAATAATCCTTGACATGGATGGGACAGATTCGATTCAGAATTTTGAACGAACATGCTAAGAAAACGAACAAGAAGCTTGATCCAATCAACGTACCTACTCAAATCTCGATTTTGAACCTTGATCAAGACTGCTACAGTTGGCGTTGAGTCTAGATCCTGAGTTCAGAAAGGAAATTTGACCGATCTATGAGATCTCTGGTCAAGAAAAGTAGGTCGGCTCAAGATTGGAACGAATTAAGAAGTGGTGTTCAAGAACTTACCATAAGATGTCGGAGACGAAACTGTCGTCGGAGAAGAGGTTGTCTAACCGCTCGTCGCCACCGAAAAACTGCGCCACCAAGCGCCGCCTGAGAGTGCTGCTGCCGATCTATCAAGATCAAGAGTTCATCGTCGCCGTCTAGTCGAATAGGAGGAAACTCGACGGAATGAAGTCGATGTCGTCACCAGTACCATCGCCATCGCCAAAGAAGAGAGCTCGCCACCGTGCCTTCGATTTAGGGTTAGGGTTTCGGTGGGGAGAAATTGGGGGGAGAGTCCTCGAGAGTTTGAGTGAAGAGTGGAAGATGAGATTCTGCTCAGACTTTCTCTCTCCATTGAGTTAGAAGAAGGAACTGAAATTATACACATAGGCCCTCCGTAACTTGGCCTATATGCAATAGAGACCTCTTCTTTTTCATAATTTATCCAGATCATCCAAAATCAGTTATAGTTTGAATTTAAAAGTTTGTTATAAGGAAGAAAAATTGCTTTCAAGTTTGTTACCAAGTGGGACCCCTCAAATTAGTTATAACTAACTTGAGATTCGAATATTAACTTAAATTTTTATGAGGAAAAACTATTCAAGGATTTAAAATAATTGGAAAGAAGGATTACAAATCTTCCCCCCTCAGAAAAATTTCGTCCCCAAAATTTCAAAGATGACCAAAATGGAGAATTATATTAAAGAGATGGTCGCAAAATCCCAATCATTTATTGAATTTGGAAAAACCCAAAATAAGAGACAATTAGATGAACATACTAGGATAGCTCTCCCGCATCTCGTCCTCGCGTTCCCATATGGACTCTCCAGGAGAGTGATGTTTCCACATGACCCGGACAAGCGATATAGTCTGGTTCCGCAATTGCTTCTCCCTCCGATCAAGGATCTCCACTGGCTGCTCCTCATAGGTCAAGCTCGGACCCACCTCTAACTCTGAGTAGTCCACCACGTGGCTCGGATCCGGAATGTAGCGTCAAAGCTGGGACACGTAAAAAATATCGTACACTCCCTCCAAACTGGCTGGAAGCGCTAGTCGATATGCCACCTCGCCAATCCGTGCCGTCACATTGAAAGGTCCGATGTACCTCGGACTGAGCTTCCCGCCTTTACCGAAACGAATAATGCCTCTGGTCGACGAGATCTTCAGGAACACTCTATCCCCAACTGCGAACTCCAGTGGCAGTCTGCTACTGTCTGCCCAGTGCTTCTGCCGATCCTGTACAACTCTGAGGCGCTCTCTGATCAGTCTGATCTTCTCGGCCGAATCTACCACCATTTATGGCCCAAACAAAGCCCTTTTGCCAACGTCGTCCCAAGATAAAGGTGTGCGGCATCTCCGTCCATACAATGCCTCGAACGGGGTCATCTCGATGCTAGTCTGATAACTGTTGTTATAGGCAAACTCCACAAGATGCAAGTGATCCTCCCACGATCCACCAAAATTAAGTGCGTAAACCTGCAGCATGTCCTCTAGTGTCTGAATGGTCCTGGCGGACTGTACGTCTGTCTGTGGATGATAGGCGGTGCTGAACTTCAATTGTGAACCCAAGCTCAGCTGTAAACTCCTCCAGAAGTGTGATGTGATGCGGCTGTCCTTGTCTGAAATGATGCCCATGGGAACTCCGTAGATTCGTACAATCTGACACATGTAAAGATCTGTAAGCTTCTTAGTCGACAGTCCTACCTTGAACGGAATAAAGTGAGCAGATTTTGTCAGTCTGTCCACGATGACCCAAATAGCGTCCTTGCCACCAGGCGTACGCGATAAACCAGAGACAAAATCCATGGTTATGTGTTCCTACTTCCACTCCGGAATAGGTAAAGGCTGGAGTAATCCTGCTGGTCTATGGCGCTCTGCCTTGACTTGCTGGCACATAAGGCATCTGGAAACGAATCAGACAACCTCTCATTTCATCCCATATCACCAAATATACTCCCGCAGATCCTTATACATCTTGGTAGATCCAGGAGGAATAAAATACTGTGACTGGTGGGCCTCCTGTATAACCTCCTCCGCAAATCCTTGGGCACACACAACTGGTTTCCGTGCCTCAGGGATCCATCATCTGCAATAGTGAAGTCGTCGAGCAATCCTGTCTCTGCCTGGCCTCTGAGACATCGAAGTCTCTCATCTAGAAACTGGGCCTCCTTGATCTTCTCTATTAGTTATGACTGTATCTGTATGTGCATCAGTTGCCCTCCAACTCCCGAAAGAATAATCTCGATCCCCAGACTCTCAAGATCCTCTAGAAGATGTCGATCCATAGTAAGAAACATAATAACAGGATATCGACTGAGAGCATCTGCTACCATATTTGCCTTTTCAGGAAGGTATTACAGATTGATGTCAAAATCCTTCATGAGTTCCAGCCATCTTCGCTGCCTCATATTCAGCTCCTTCTAAGTAAAAACATACTTCAGGCTTTTGTGGTTCGTAAAGATGTCCACTCTCTCTCCATACAAATAGTGCATCCACAGTTTCAAGGCAAAAATGATTGTTGCAAGCTCCAAGTCATATGTAGGGTAATTCTTCTCATGAGGCCTCAAATGTCTAGAAGCATAAGCAATAACCCTCTTGTTCTGCTCAAGCACAAATCCCAAGCCCTTCCCTGATGTATCCCTGTAGATAACGAATCCTCTCGATCCAGATGGCAAAGCTAAAACAGGCACTGAAGTGAGTCTTCTCTTCAATTCTTCAATTCTTCAAATGCTGACTGGCAGGCATCGCTCCAGATGAACTCCTCGTTCTTCCACGTAAGCTTCGTCATTGGCTCTGCTATCTTAGCAAAATCTTTCACGAACTTCCGGTAGTAACCTGCTAGCCCCAGGAAACTACGAATCTCTGCTACTGACTTGGGAGGTGCCCATGCTTCCACAGCTTTAATCTTCTTGGGATCTATTGAAATCCCCTCTCCAGTCACCACATGCCCCAAGAACTCCACTCTGTCCAAGAAGAACTCCTACTTCGAGAGCTTTCCGTACAGCTTTTCCTTCCGTAGAATCTCCAAAATAATCTGCAGGTGCTCCACATGCTCCTCTTCGGTCTTCGAATATATCAAAATGTCGTCAATAAAGACTATGAAAAACTTGTCCAGATACTTGTGAAAAACTTTATTCATCAAGTTCATAAACACTGCTGGGGCATTGGTGAGTCCGAACGGCATCACCAAAAATTCATACTGGCCGTAGCGAGCATTGAAAGCTGTCTTCGAACTAGTCTGCTCCCGAACCTTCATCTGATGATATCCCGAACGAAGGTCAATCTTGGAAAAAACCTTCGCCCCACTCAGCTGATCAAACATCTCATCAATCCGTGACAACGAGTATTTATTCTTGATGGTGATGTTATTGAGTGCAAGGTAATCGATACACATCCCAACAATCCTATCCTTCTTCGGCACAAAGAGTACCGATGCTCCCTAGGGAGAAGCACTGGACCGAATAAAACCCTTGCGTTCTAACTCATCAATCTGGGTCTTCAACTCTGCAGCTTCCTTCAGGTTGATCTTGTAGCAATGCTGGGACTTCGGTGCTGATCCAGGCACTAAGTCGATGTTGAACTCCACATCTTGATCTGGCAGCAATCCTGGTAACTCCTCGGGGAAGACGTCGAGAAACTCTGCAATCAGCAGATGCGGCAACTATTGGTCTTCTGCAACTGCTCCAAAGTAGACTCCCTCTGGCCTCTCTGCGATCTGTCTCCTGACCTCGAATGGCAGAACTCCAAGCGGGCTGAAAGTAACCTTCCTTTTATGGCAGTCTATTACAGTAAACTGGTCACTCATCTAGTCGATGCCGAGGACTGCATCAAATCCGAGAAATTGTATCACTAGAAGTCGAGCCCTAAGCTCCCTCCCATCTATAGTGATAGGGCAATCCACCATCTCACTAACTGGCACTACCCTTCCTCCGGTCATGATTCGACAGTTCCTCCTAGTGGGCTTAGGTGTGAAGCCGTGTCTATGCAGAAACTCATATGATACAAAGCTATGCGTGGCTCCAGAATCAAACAATGCAATGGCAGGAAATAAATATAAAATAACAGAACCTGTAATAACATCTGGGGCTGCCTCATCCTTCTTAACTGTCGCCATGATGTAAGCACGTCCTTGCTGCGGTCCTCCTCTCTGCTGCTGCTAGTGCTGTGCAAATCTCTGCTGCTGAGGTGGTAGAGTTGGTCCTCCTCTCTGGGGTACAGCAGGCAGTGCTCTGGGTGGTGCAGGTGGTGGTCCTCCAGCTCTTCGAGGTCCTCCTGCTAGTCTGGTTGTGGCCTGCTGGCAGTCTCTCATCTGATGAGCGTCTGACCCACAGAATAGGCAAAGTCCGAGCCTCTTGCGACAAACCTCCACGTGGTGTCCTGGCCGATGACAGTATATGCAAGTGACTGTAGAGCCTAAAATTTGAGTTGCGCCATGTATTTACTACTGAGCAATTAAGTTGTGCCCCAAAAATCAAGCTGCGCCACTATTATGAAGCTCAGAGATCAAACTGTGCCACTGGTCTGGTTTCGCCAAATATCAGACTCCGCCCAGTCATATTGTGCCAAAGTCTATGTGGCGTCTGACATTTAATTGCCATCATTTTCCTGACAATACTGACAACTGACAGCATAATAAATGAAGGAAATCTCTTCGAATCCCTCAAAACGTGTCGCTCGAGGAGATTTAATGGACAGCTATCCTGCACATCTTTGTGAGTTGCGCCTAGGCACAATCTAAACAAATCCCTTAGTTGCGCCTAGGCACAATCTGAACGACTTCTTCTCAAAAGCTGCCACGTGTCTAGGTGCAATTCAATCAGGCACAGTTTAACTTATTGACTGAAGCTCGCGCAATCTGATGAAGTTGAGGCAACTTTTATTTTCTAAAGCTGGATGACGTGGCGCACATGCCACTAATGTCTTAAAATGTGTCCACTATTCTGTACACGACCACGCACATCTCAATCATATGATGCTACGCGTCTAAATACAGTTAGTGCACGATTGATTAATTGAATAGAAGTTGGCACAATATAAGGTTGGCGTAATCCAACCTCGCGCACATCAGAATAACTGTTAAAACAATTATTTCCAGAACTCTATAAATAGAGTTTCCAATCATTGTTGAAGCATCACAGAGATCAAGTACTCCTGCAAAATTGCTGCTGTATTCTCCAAAGGCTCTAGTCTTCAAGTTCACATAGTCCAAGGGATAAAGTGATCATCTTCTGTTCAGATTGCTACAGTTGTACTTTCCCAGAAATCATTGTACTTTTGTAATCTTTTCTAAGATTGTAATAAAACCTTTTTTTTACAAACAAAATGGCGACTATGCTGGGGACGACTTTTTCCTCCGATGAGAAGGTGACAACTCAATGTGATGTTGCATCGATCGGCAAGACGCAGAAGACTCTGGTTGTTCAAGTCAACCAGACAGCCTATGAAGATATGATCAATAAGAAGAGCAACAAGCGCACTGTGGCTATTACCAGAAATAAAACTGTGTGGACTCCTAAGTCTTCTATAGTTGTTGTTGCTCAGGCGCAACCGGCTTCTGTTGCCCAGGCGCAATCTGTCTCTGTGGCTCTGGCGCAGTCTGTTTCTACTACCTTTGCACAGCCCACTCTTCCTGTTCCTGTTGCCCGTGCACAACTTACTCTTCCTGCTGCCCGTGCGCAGTCTGCTACTTTTTTTGCTGCCAAGACACAATCTGTTCAAGTTGTGGCTAAGGCGCAATCTATCCATGTTGCTGCCAAGCCATAACTAGTGGCCTATATTACTAAGGTACAACCAGTAGCCCATAGCACTGTGGCACAACCCAAGCAATCAGTTGTTCAGGCGCAATCTGCTGCTCTGGCGCAACCTAAGGGAACTAGTCTTTTGGCTAATCCCTCTTCCAATTCTCCAGTTCTGAACTTGGAGAAACAATATTCTAGTACCAAAACTAAACAGAACAAAGGGAAGGCTCCTTTGACATTTCCTCAACTGGCGTAACTTACGCCTAAAGTGGTCCCACAACAAAACAGAGGAAAACGCTTCTTAGCTAACCCTCTACAAAATAAAGGAAAGCACCATTTGGTCTTTTCTCAAACTTCCTTGGTCTATGACCCAGAGGAAGACATATCAGATTCCTTTCATTTAAACAGAGGTCTTCAGATCTCTGCTATAGGATAGAACACTGATCAAAGAGGCATCTTACCTACCCCGATGGGGTCTGGTCAAGATCTTCCAACCTTACAAATTTCAAGATCCAAGCAAGAGAAATTGAAAGTATCACAAACAGAGACACCTGGAGCAGAATTTCTAATTTACGCGCTTATCTCAATAGGCGTCAATCAGTATCAACTTTGTTGAAACGTAAGAACCCTATGCCAAAGGCCAGTCTATACCAGAAACCACAGTTTGAAAAGAAAGACCCAACTACTTATGCTAATGAGTTAAGTACATCTTTGTACACTCAGGGAACTAAACATCTGAAGAATAGGAGGCATGTTCCTAACATCACTAAGGAATATGTTCCTCCGACTTGTTCTCGTCCTGTAGTAATAACTGATCTTCGGGAATGTCTTACACAAAGACGGAAGATCGCAGGGATGTCTCCTTCACCTCTAAATCACTCTTCAGATTGCCACTGCCTTCACGAAGTGGTCATCAAGTGTTGTTGCCAATCAGCTAAACAATCTGTCTTTGATCGTCTAAACTATACTTCAATTCCTGAACCTATGCCAGGAGATGAAAACGAGCTGTTATATGCTTCTGTCAATATGACTTTTCAAGGCACTGGGGTATCCAAGACATAATGCGTCCCGTAATCCCAGTCAGCAATACTTAGATCGGATTCATGTATCCAGTGAAGGGGTCTTTTAATACACCAGATCAAGAAATCAAAATTTGAACCAAGGTGTCTTTAATCAATAAGATCTCCCTATCACTCATCTAGAAGAGGAATCTTTTTCGGAGTTTGATACAGATAGTGAAAGTTTTGAACAAACTATCTCGTCAATAGCAGCAAGAGAAGTGACGACATATACCGTTACAGAAGATCAAGATGCTTCTAGTTCAGCCAATCAAGAACAATGAATTGCTGCACTAGAGGATAAACTGAAGACCATGGCTGAGATGGTCATAAGTATGCACACTATAATCGTGGCTCAATATACAGTGCCACCGATTATAAACCCAGCTACAAATCTAGAGCTTATAGCATCTTCTGTACCTATTAATGTTAGTTTGGGGGTACCACCTCCTCAGGTTGCTTCTGTACCAATTCAAGCTGATCCCAGTCAGTCTGGTGCTGGGGGTGATAATTATCATACTGTTCTTCCTCCCAACAATTCTAACTAGCCTATCAATTCCTAAACATCAGGGGATGCTAATGAGGATGTGAAACTGTTACGCACTCAATTTGAGGCCTTCAAGCAGAAAGATGGCCTATAAAGACTGGGCATAAAACAACCGTATCCTACATAATGAAAGGAGGTTGCATTCCCTCTTAAATATAAGCTTCCAACCATTATGCTGTTTGATGGCAGCACTTCTCCAAGTCAGTACATCAATCACTTTGAAGTGATGACTAACCAATTACAGCCAAATAATGCTCTCCTTACCAGAGTGTTCGTCGGTTGTTTAGCCGGCGCAGCATATGACTGGTATTGTAGATTGCCAGATGGCTGCATAACTTCTTTTGCTGGTTTCAAGCAAATGTTTTTAGAACAATTTTATGAGGGAGTCAATGACATGACAATGTCTGCCCTCATTAAGATCAAACAAAGATATAATAAATCTACAGAGAGTTTTATTGAAAGATTCTGCTGAGAGGCACTTAAAATGCCTTTAGGAACTCCATCTGCTGTAACAATAGACACCTGCAAATCAAACTTGTTGCCTATTATCAGTATGTGGATGGAATCTACATAATTTCAGAATTGGCCTTCTTTCATTGTGAATGCCAAGGCGGCAGAGGTCAGTGCCGAAAAGTTTAAACAGTTAGGAGTTCAAATGACTCATCCTAACCAAGATGAACATTCTACACCCGGAGATAGTAATCGCCAGAATAACCGTAAGGGTAAAGAAACATTGGCCATCAATCTCAAGGGCAAGAAATCATTGGCTGTTAATGTCGCTCAGACAGTACCTAATCCATCAGCACTACCATAGAAAATACCTCGTCCAAAAGAAGAATATTCTTTTGATGAAGATGATACTTTGAGCATCTTCGATTGCTTGATCAAAAGTAATAAGCTTCAATTGCTAGAGACAAAACTGAAAGAAGAAGTGGGTAAAACTGATCACCCTAAATACCGTGTTTATCACAGATTTATAGGGCATCCAACCAGAGCATGCTACGTGCTCAAAGGCAAAATCCAGGAGATGGTCAACTCTGGAGCAATTACTCTTCAGCAGGATGAGAAGATAGTGACTGCTAATGTAGTTTCTCTACAATTTGGTGACTTTCCACCACAACTTGTACAAGATGGTGTTGTCCCCATTCCAAGAACTACTCTTGAGATCGTGAATCTCCCACCTCCTCAAAATGAAGGTCTTATTCCACTATCAACTGACAAAGGAGAGATTATGTAGATTCACCCAGATCTAGTAGCAGAGTTTGAAATGCCTTCCTCTTCTAAGCAAAAGAAGCACTCCAAATCTAAATCCAAGAACTGTAACATGGTATCCTTTGAACCAGTAGCAGAAGAAGAAATTCTAATTGGCACTAGATCTGGGAAACCCTATCTTCGGGAGTATCCCGAAACTCAAGAGAATTCTTTCCCATCTCCTGATGCTATATCATCTTCTCCTGTTGAGAATATACCATCTACATCATCGCCGGTAGTGGAATCAACTTCTCCTAAACCGACATTAGCAGACAAGGAAAAACAACCTGTCCGTTTTGACAAAGCACTGAAGAAGTCCTCATCTCTTGGACGAAAAGCCATATAATTTTGATATATTGGCTCAATTAGCCAATACTCTAGCAAGATTGTCAATCTTTGAACTCTTACATCTCTCAAAAGAAACTCAAGAGACGTTAAGTGAATCTTTGATGTAGGCAGATGCTTGTCTTACTCTTCTTAAAAATCCTAAAAAGAACCAGTTAGCTGTACATATTGTCATAGTGTATTTGAATTAATGCCCAATATTACTTTTACACAAAATGACATACTTTTAGAAGACAATCGTCATGATCGCCCTCTCTATTTCATGGGGTATGTGGATACCATAAAAGTTGATCGTATTCTGATTGATCCAAGGTCTGCTCTCAGTATCATGCCAAAGTCTTTGCTAAATGCTTTGAAGATCCCAGTGCATAACCTCTCTACAACTATCACTACCATCCTGGGGTTCAATCAAGGAAAAGTGAACCTTTGGAGAAGATACACCTAACACTTCAAATTGGCAATCTTTGTACAAAGGTAACTTTTTATGTAATTGACAATCATGGCTCATACAATGCTTTGTTAGAAAGACCATTCCTCCATGAATACAATATTGTACCTTTTACTCTCCACCAATATTTCAAATATGTGGATGGTAATGGAGAAGTCCAAAAAAAGGTTGCAGATCTGAATCCTTTCAAAGGAGTTGAAGCATACTGCAACGATTCTCGCATGTACAAAGAGGAATTCATGAAGGTGGTACTGGCAATGGACACAGATGAAGAACAGAAAAGTACACCAAATAATACTCTGGTGATCCCTGTCAAAGGGCGTACTTCCTGTCCTAAGTCTTCCAAACCACTGACCATCTATCTTCCTTCCTACGAGAAGCAGCCTATTAGTGATAGCCAGGAACAAAGGGAGCTCACCTGTAATACCAGTAGTTTGTATTACGTATTTTAGAATACGTATACGTATCTTGACTTATATTGCATGTCACCTTGCTTGGTTTATTGAGTATTTCATTACTTGGTTCATCTTGGTTTGGGTTAGCTTGGTTCGGGTTGGGTTGCTTGGTTCATCATGGACCAAGAGAAAACCCCTACCTACCACCACCATCCATATTTATTAGCCCAACTTTTTCTTTTTCATCATTACTCTTCTTCTCCACCATTACTTCTTCAACCACCAGGAAGAGAGAGAGAGAGAGAGCTTAGGAAAGTGTAGCTTGCTTCATGAAGGAACTCAGTTTTTATTGTTCCATTCTCTTCCTCACAAGATTCTAACACACTTTAGTATTTGGCATTTCCAATTTCTATGGCTTAATTTGTGTAGATCTAAGTCTATAGTATTTTTGGATTTCTTGGGTTTTGATCTACTAAACATTGTTATTTTCAAGTTTTGATGGTTTCATATTGTAGAGAATTTCATTCTGCCCTATTTTGACCTATGGAAGTCCAGATTTGGGCTTGGAATGAAGGACTTATGGAGTTGGAGGCCATGGGCTTCATGGCTCTTCCTTTCGGACAAACAGAGAAGAAGAACAGTTCTGAGCTGCAAGGCAGCACTTGACCACATGAACATTGATACGGCAAGTCTTTTCCAGCCGCATGGCTCTGCCCTCGATTCGGCCGTATAAGATGGCTTTGGCCCTTAGCCGCATAAGCACTTGCATGTCCGCAGCCGCATGGGCACTTGAATCTTTAGTCGCATAAGCCGCATTCATTCTCAGCCGCATAGGGTTGCCATTCCCGAGCCACATGAGTCCTGATCTCATCCACCCGCATGAACTCTAATACTCGTTGCCGCATAAGGCCTTGGAAATTTTAGCCGCATATGACTCCAATTGAACCCAGCCGTATGAGATGTTTCTTCCACTGCCGCATAAGCCCGACCCTTCTCAGTCGCATAAGGCCGAGGCCACTTCCCAGCCGCATATACTTACTGATTTCGAGCCGCATATGCCCACCTCTCTTTTAGCCGCATGAGCGTGCAGTTCCAGCCGCATGGATTCGTTGCCCTCGACCGCATGCGCCTGTGTTCTCCGCTGCCGCATGAGCCCTACTCCACTTTCCAGCCGCATGCGCTCCCTTCCTTCCGAGCCACATGGCACTGCCTTCCCATAGCCGCATGAGTTTAATCCCCTTAGCCGCCTGGCTCCTTCAATAGTCTTATCCTTTTTTTATTTATTATTATTATTATTATTATTATTATTATTAAATTGAATAGTCATATTTATGCTTATGTCATGTTAACTCTGGCATATTTCTTGAACACGATAGTGGCCCGCTGTGGCGCACTCTTGACAAGTAAACTGACATGATATATCACGACATGCTGTTACAACAGCTAACCTGACATGACAAGTATGAATGACCTGGACACCGTGGGCGATTGTGTTTGTACAAATAAACCAGTACTGTCTTACATCTTGTCTAGGATGGGGTTCTCTGAGTACCGTGGTCAGGGATACCTACTGAAATTAACTAAGACTAATAAACTAGAATAATTCAGTAGTCATGAAGAGATTTCCCAGCTACAGACAATCCCGTTATCTGGGCGCATTAAGTGGACTTGTAGCCTACCGACGAGTAGGGCACATTTCCAGCACATAGTCATGTGGTGCATCCTTCATAAATGGACATTCGACCTGGGTAACCTGGATGGTCTGCAGGGCTTGTGGCTGTTGGGATAATCTCATTGCATCTTTCTAGTAACTAGGCTTGTGATAACCCTAGTTAATTAAAGTATCAAGCCGTACTCTTTGCTTAGCCATAATTGATTGGATGGAGTCTAGCCCAGCTTAGTCTTATCCTGATCCTGTACAAGATTGTGACATGACATGATTACTTATGCTTGCCTCAACAATAACGATCAGGGGTCCAGTTATGTTCAGGCGAAGGGTTACAACCCCGGTCCTTGTTTGGTTTAAGGGTTATAACCTGGCTCCCGGAGCCGTTCTGTGTCCTCTGTTCGTTTATTGTCTTATTGCTCCCCATGCCATGCTCGTCATGTATTACCTTACTTCAATAGCATGGATTAATTATACTGGCCTCAACAATAAAGATCAGGGGTCCATTTCTGTTCAGACGAAGGGTTACAACCCCGGTCCTTGTTTGGTTTAAGGGTTGTAACTTGGCTCCCGGAGCATTTCTGTGTCCTCTCTTCATTTATTGTCTTATTACTTTATTTACCATAATTGAGGCGGGTTTCTATTCAGGTGAAGGATTGTAACCCCGATCCTTGTTTGGTTTAAGGGTTGCAGTCTGGCTACCTGAATGTTTTTTTCGTGCTCAATATATTATTGATATCTCGGTTATTATCAGTATCTTTTAATTATCTTAATATTCAATGGTGATATGTTGGTTTAGTTCCTAAGTGAAGCCTTCTTTGTGGCACTTGATCTTTCTGGGGTCTGACCTAGCTGGTTTTGTATGGCCAGATATCGGAGCAGCACCAGAGGATCTACCAGTCTTCCAGCCAGATGGTGACCACCAGGCGTAACTCTGGCAACGAGTGAGTTTCTTTTGTCCTCCCACTTTATTGTAAAATTATTCTTTTGAGGCGTTTAGCCGGCGAGCACGTGTTAGCTCGTATTGTACCTTTATTTACTGTCTGCCTACGGGCTGTAACATGATTGACAAATCCTAGGGTTGATCATGTATGACTAAAACTCTTGCTAGTCCCGATATTTTGTACGACTAGCTTTATGATCATCCGAATATGTAATGTATGGGATGCCTTACTATTATATATTTGGTGTTCTGACATCTTGTAACTGTTATTTACATTGCTTGAGATTGAGACAATAGGCTTGTTCTTGACCATAGGAGACTGATGGCTTGTAGTTAAACCCTCATATATCTAGACAGCCGTGACCGTATAGCGAGGTGGGTTACACTTCAACATACGTAGCTGGCTATGTACGCCCCCGCTCTCCAGTATTCTGGTTCTGGGGTGTTATATGGTTTAAGTGGTGGCCCATGTAGGTCTTGTAAATCAAGATATGTGAGGGTTTATCGAATAGATGTCTCAATCAGTAATCGCCCTTGATCTCTGTTCGTATCTTCTAATCCCTTAGATTCTTGACCTGATCACATGCTTGTATCGTTGATCTTTCCTGGTCCTTCCTTATTGTTCCCTATGTCGTCTTCTCCTGCGGTATTGTTCCTGGTCCTACTGATCAGCAAGGCGGAGCCCCTCCCATGGACCAACAGCAACCAGGAGATCAAGCTCAGCATTCAGGAGTAGCCTCCAGAGTCATGCCTACCGGAGGAGAGCTACCAGTCCGGCCAGTTCAGCCTGTAGAGCCTGATGATGGCACTTTGGAGGGTCTCATCAGGTCATTATTAGCTTCCCAAGATCGGTGAGGAGATGCCTTGCACCAGGCGGTGGCAGATGCTCTGACCAGAGGAGGTCATCAGGGTAACAGCACGGCCAACAGCTTCAAGCACTTGAACCCTCCCTTCTTCGACGGCAGTGAAGATGCTATCGCTGCTGAGGTGTGGCTTCAGGACAAAGAGGTGATTCTAGAAGTAGCTAGGACTCCAAAAGCCGAGAAGGTGGCCGTGGTGCGCCTGCAGTTACTGGATCTTGCCCGCAGCCGGTGGGCGGTGCAGGCCGTTGGATTAGTGGCACCCATTGCTTGGGCAGTATTCAAAGAGAGATTCCAGACCAAGTATTTTGATGCTGTAGCTCGGTACGATCTACAGACGAGGTTCACCAATCTGAAGCAGATGAGCAGGATGGTCGACGGATATAACCCAGAGGGGGAGGACTTTTGCATTGACGGTCGAGGAGGCCGACGCTATGAGTGACGGGTTAGCAGGTCTGTCTTTTCTGTCCTTCTTTTCTATCTTGTTGTGTGATTCCATTAGCACCTATCAGGATATTTTGTGTTGTGATAGCTAGTGTAGTGACCCTGTTCGAGACTATGAGATCACGACCAGTAGAACCATGATCTTGCATGTTATTGGATAGAATTTTCTTGACCTTGGGCTTGACCTAGAAAGAGTACGGCCATCTTAAATTTCGAGGATGAAATTTTTCTAGGGGGGTAGACTTGTAACCACCACTTTTTCGGAACAGAAATATTTTTGACTTTTTTCTAATTATTGTTATTAGTGTGATTTCACATTATATCTTGAGTGACAAATTAGTTTTCAAAACTAGAATTTATATTTTGATTAATGATCTAAATAATTAATAGTGCATATGTTTTATTATTGAATATAACTAATGGTTAGCCTTTGACTAGAATAGTGGTTAGTGATCCTAGAGGACCTAAACTAACTTATCATGACCACCTTCCTAACTTATCATGACCCTAACTTGTCATAACTTAAGGAAGGGATATAGTGGACCTTTCCTAATTAACCAAACCCTAAATTTAACACCATATGGCAGCCCACCTTCCTATTAAAGTCCCACTTCATCTTTTTCCTCTTTTCATTTTCATTTCAAGCCCTAAGTTAGGAGTTTTTTTTCCAAATTGCTCCTACACCCAAATTTCCCCCAAATTGAGCCAAATTCGTTTCATTCTCTTCCCTTTGGAGAGGAGAAGCCTCTATTGGCTTGGAAATCCATCTTTCTTTTGGTATGAGCTCTCTAAATCCTTCCATTTTATTTCATTAGTGTAACTACATTCATTTAGGACCCCATTTGCATTAGGGTACCATTAGTGAGGAGTTGAGGCTCTTCTCTTCCTATTTGAAGGTTTTTTCCATTTCATTTTGATACAAATTAGAAGAAATCAAATTTGTGACCACCAAGTGTTCGATATGTGTCCCCAAAGAAACTTTTGTGTCCTTTTTGAGTCGAGATCGGGTGTATGTGTCCTAAATAGGATACGTGGTGTTGTGTCATGGTATCGCATGATATACGTGGTTAGATTTGGGTATATACATGTGTTTCTTTTGTCCAAAACAACCCAAATTCGTCATAATATTCATCCACGTTTTTAGTAGCCATAGCAACTTAGAAATGTCATAACTCCTACTCAAGACTCCGATTAATCTCCTATTTTTTTAAAAGAATCGTATCGAAGTTAGCTTTCAAAATATATATTAATAGGCTAAAACTTTCTGTAAAACTGTTTGAGTGTCAGCTGTCCAAAAGACGAACGTGTTTTGATGTTTTCGCGATTCTGGGAGCTTTCGGACACGAAATTGGATCCGTTTGAAGTTTCGAAAAGCTAATACGAAGGGCTACGACATACTTTAATCCTAGACTTTATTGAATATGTCTAATAGGTGCAGTATTAGTTTTAAGTAGAAAACTGACTATATGATATAGGCATTTTGTTTATCCTATGAGCCTATGTAGTATAGAAATCAAGTGAATGTAGGTATCATAGGTTGTCAAGAATATGTATGATATAGTATATATATATATATATATATATATATATATATATATATTATTGTTAGGTAATATGTGTTAGTTAGTGTGTTAATATTGATACAAATGGTTATCAAGTAAGCCATAAGTTATGTGTCAAGGTATTAAAGTTTTGGGCAAGGTACTAGTGTAATACTTGGGTACCATAAGGATATTAGTATCATGACACTAAAGTATCATGAGTAAGAATAAGTGAGTATTGGGACTTGAGTAAGGTATCCTATTTGGTATCAAATATTAGTAATAGAGTTAGTTGGATAAGTATATGGGAGGATAAGGTATTGGTCAAGATACTAAGATATTGGATATTAGAACTAGATAATAGATAATATCAAGATGTCAAGTGCTAAGAGTAGGATGAGTGAGTCTATGTGTGTATGATTGGTAGGGTATTGTAAGCATAGGATATCCTGGGGTAATTTTGACAGGTAATAGAATAGAAGGGTATATTGATATATAGGTATATAGGTAAACATATTGATATAATCTATAGCTATGCATTATAGAAGCATAAAAAATCTCAGCTGATGACATCCCTTCGCCACAGAGTAGATGATACAAAGGCTCAGCCCAAGTGCTAAAAAGACAAAATAGAAGATATACAAAGAAGTCTCTTATGTGTCATGTCTACCAAAGTCTAGTACAAACACATCGAGACTACATAAAAATGACTAATTATGTTCGTCTACAAAGGATCTGGTACAGATTCGACAGAGCCTAGAGGGGTCTACAAGGGATTCGGTCTTCGTCAAAGCGCAGCCCTTCTTCTTCATGCCAGAAGATTGACCTCCATCGAGGTATATTCCGACCTTTTTATGGGCACGGCCTCCTAGAAGCATAACAGCCACTTGGCCAAATCAAAAAGCTTCCTGAAGCAGTCATTGGCCCGAGCCTTCAAAGAGCACTGCAGGTCGCGAAGCCCTAAATGGGAAGGACATAGCACAGCCTGTGGCTCCTCGGGTTGGCTATCCACCCATGTCCTAGGTCGTTAGGACCTCGAAGATCCCCCAGACGTCGCCCAGAGTTGAACTCCCTAAGGAGGATATTTATATACTTCTTAAGGGCAGCAATTACTCCTTCTACACAGAGTTCTTCTATAAGAACATGGCTCCTATGAACGAGAAAAGCCTCAACCAGCAGCCAACTTATACAAGGTTGATCGCCGCTCAAAGTTAAGTTTGGATCTCACATGGTAGTGAAGGATGCCAAGAACAAGACATCAACTCTTCAGAGGAGAACTTCCCCTTTTATAGGACCGAAAATGGCCCAAAAGTACACGCCACATGGTCGACGATCAGAATACTCATATTAATGGGATGAACTTAAGACTCAGCACGATGAATGTCAGTCTTAGACCCTTGGAATTCCCCATATTATGGTGACAATTAAGAAGAAAGTCCTTAAAGAGGCGCAGCTACTCTCCTGTCGCTCTTTATTTCAGAAGCCAAAGACTTCAAGCCAGAGGCGCAGCTACTCTCCTGTGCCAACCTCAGAAGTAAGATGGTGGTAGGCCCCGCCCTTTCCTTTACATCAGAAACTAGTGTCTTCACTCCAGAAGTGCAGCTACCTGCCTACACCAACCCCAAACACACAAGGGTGTTATACCATTTCCTCCAAAGAGATCGCCTACAAAGTTCAGAGGCGCAGCTACTTACATGTGTCCACATGAGGTGCAGGATGGTAATATGTTCACACCATCTCCATTCCCATGACACAGTCATCTGCTCTGATCTAGAAGCTTAAATCACTTCTCCACAAGAGACTTAGGAACTCCCACTGCAACCAATGCAAGTCAGGCTGTCGCTCCAAAAGCACAGTAACCTCGCCAACCTGAAGCACAAGCATACTCGTCGCCTACAGCACAGTGACTCTATTACTCTGAAACAGAGCTTCATCGTTGCTCTAAATGCACATAAGTCTCATCGTCATTTGAAGCCAAGTCCACTCGCCGCTTGAAAGTACATAGGCTCCGTCATCTCCAGAAGCACGATCTACTCGTCGCTCCAGAAGCACAGCAGTACTTAGTCCTCACTAGAGGCGCAGAAAGAATGGGTCTACCCCTAATTGGTTTGTTTAAACCGCCTCTTGCAAAAAGATTAGGATTAAATTTTAATTGATATCATATCAAATTAATTTAATTCTTAGACGATGATCAATTAGACTCCAAATCTAGAATGAATCCCAAGATTTAATCGGCTGTATCCGAGCAAGCAAATTGGCACGCGCTACGTGTCACCTCCTTCAGTTATGTTGATAACCACCAGAGATCTCAATTGAGGAGAATCTCGATGTCCACCATGTATCAACATCGCGGAAGCCTGCACCGTGCAATGACGACAGATTCTTTCATATCTCAGGAACCTTAATGCACATCGCATATGTGCTCGGTTCTCTATAAATAGAAGGAGTTCTCTTTCAACTTAAAGGGAGCGACAACCTTCATCTAAAAAAGAATAATCCACTAACCAACAGAAGAACAACCCCCTCCAAGGGATCTTCTCCTCCGGACAACCTCTTGATCGGTGACCCCAGAGTTCCATCAAAGGCGCCAGAGAGCCAGAGCAAGGTTGATTCGTCGTCAGATCGTCAACGGAGTAAAGAAGCCGCTGTAGCGCTCGATCTCCACCGTCACACTTTTCCAGAAACCTCTTCTCCCTGTACCTAGAATATCCTATTTAGGACTTCCTTCTTTGTACACAGATACCTTATAAAGTTAATAAAGCAAAAAGTTCGTTCAACCTTTTGTTATATCAAATATACATGTCATAGGGTAAGGATATAGATATCTTGGTATCAATTATAGGTAACCTAGGATACATATTTATGCATATATGTATCGAATATCAAAGGTAGATATCTATAGGTATATGTACATATAGAAATAAGATACTAGAATACATGTTATGTAACATAGGATATAGGTAAGGTAGCCAAGGCATGGTGTAAAAATGTGGGATACTTAATGAATTAAGGTATAATGACATATCATGTTATAGGATATGACAAGTATTAGGTAGAACACAGTATACTAAGGATATATTATCTATATACATATATATAAGTGTACATGTATATGTATTGGTAGTTAAAGTAATTCTAAGGATAAAGGTAAATACCTTAGTAGCAAGGTAACTCATGGGTATGCATAGAATAGCAATGATACAATATCACATATGTATTTCATATAGGTATCATATAGGTACAAATATTATAAGATACATAGGGATACAGATATATATTTATACGTATAGTATAAGGGGTATATTATACCATGTGGATATGGTATATGGGTATCTTGGTGTACTATAACATTATGTAGGGTGGATATATATATATTTTTATTTTTATTTTTATTTTTTTAATATATATATATATATATATATATATATATATATATATATATATATATATATATATATATATATATATATATATATATATATATATGAGTAAGGAAGTAACCAAGCACCATAGGTAAGTATAGACAAACATGTATGAGGGTAGAGTAATGGGTAAATGGTTAGCGATATTGGTCTATAGTATGATATATGGATATATGTATATAATATAGATAAAGGGTAAATATTTAGATAAGGGTAAAAGGTATATTGGTATATGTTATGGGTAGGTAAAGGTAATGGTATATGTAATAGGTATTGGGTACATCCATCTATATATTAAGGATAAATTGGCTAAAGTAATCCTAGATAGTAGGTAACTAGTAGAGATGTAAGGTATATGTATTGATGCTTGGTAATATTAGCTATTATGGCTAATACCTTCAAGGTATTGACCCTAGAACTAAGGTATTAACTAATAGTTAAGGTATTTGAGATATGGGCTAAGGGTAAGTAGATAGTATCTATAGATGACATATGTGATTTGGGATACCATAGTATATGTGGCTTCACTACTAGGACAAACGCTTTAGGCGACCAACGGTTTTTTGTCGCGTAAATGTAAAATTAGTTGCCTTAGATTTTTTGCCACCAAATTTATTGGTCACAAGCATCGTCGCCTCAGGTTCCTGGCCCAAAGTCAGGGACGACTAATTAAGCATTTTAGTTGCAAAAGGTCTTAGGCTACTACATTGTTGTGAGAAAATATCTTTGTCGTCCCAAAATTTTGGCCAATAATGTTTTGTCACCATAGGTGCTTGGATTTTTTAGAGGGAAGGACGCACAAATACTTTTGGCAACTAAAACAGTTAGCATAGGTAGTCTATGATGACTACTTTGGTTGCAATAGGTAGTATGTGGAGACTAGCATTGGTCCCCCAAAGTTGTATGTGGTGACTATGCTTGGTCGTAATAAGTATTATGTGGCGACTACCATTTATCGCCTAAGACACTTTGTGGTGACTGCTTGGTTGCAATAGGTAGTATGTAGAGACTACTATTGACCGTCAAAGGTAGTCTGTGACGAGTATCATTGGTTGCCTAAGACACCTTGTAGTTACTATAATAAATCACAATAGGTAGTATGCGGAGATAACAATTGACCGCCAAAGGTAGTACGTGACGACTATCATTGTTTGCCTAAGACACTCTATGGCGACTATGATTGGTCGTAATAGTTAGTATGTGAAGACTACTATTGACCGCCAAAGGTAGCATATGACGATTATTGTTGGTTGCCTAAGACACTATATGTCAACTATAATTGGTCAGAATAGGTAGTGTATATAGACTACTATTAACTGCCAAAGGTAGTCTGTGATGACTATTATTGGTCGTCTAAGACACGCTCTGATGACTATGAATGGTAGTAATATGCAGTATGTGAAGACTATTATTGGTTACCAAAGGTAGTCTGTGACGAGTATTATTAATCGCCTGAGGCACTAATTTTTGTTACCTTAGGTAATCTTTTGTTACTAGTTTATTGTGGTAAAAGATTTTACATGGCTGCAAAATGTGCGTGCCATATTTGAGGCAACCCAAAATTAGTCCTATATGTCGTATCAGGTACCATGCGATCTTATTATCGATAAATAAAAGTAAACAAAACAAAAACAAATATGAATATTATTATACTAATAGTTCATCATAACTCAAAACAACCAATGTAGAGTGCACAAAATTAAACTAACTGTGAACAAAAGTATTTAGTAAACTACAACTATAAAAGATCTAATCTAAGTAAAAGATTGGCTGTGATCGCTCTCATCACCATCTTCAAAATCTTCATAAGATAAAGGAGCGGGTTCAGGAATTGAAAATCCGGGGACAAGAACTTGTAGTTGTTGCATCACAAAACCCCATTGGGCCTTTTGTTCCTCGTGTTCAGCAACAACTTTCATTCGAGCTTTCTTCTCCATCTGAAGCTGCGCCTACAACTCTTGCACTTCTTTAGTTAAGACAATTGAAGATGTATTAGATGAAGATGACGAACTAGTTTCCCGAACTCGTCCCTTTCTAGCTCCACGGATCGTCCTACCACAACCACGTCCAATCACATCTTCCATAATCTCAGTGCCTACATTTGGTGCTACAACAATCTCATCCATCGAGGTTCCCTCATCAGTGATATTCTCAAGATATTTATTCTTCTTTTTTATCATCTCATCCTGTAAAACCATTATTTGATTAGTTAAAAGCGAAACTATATTACTTTAGTATACAATAGAAACCGTTTCTTTAAACAACTAAAATATATACTTACATGTGCATCCTTTGCTGCATCATTGACCCAATTCTTCTTCTTTTTTGACATATGAGTTGTACCCCATGTATCAATATCAGGAAATTGCGAGCCACCCTAATAATAACAACATACACAAAATTGATACAAATGCTAATATTGATATTCACGAACTTTATAAATGAAAATAATTATTTGATTACCTCAATGTGATCATGGTAATACAATGAGAATGGTCGTGAACCACCACAATGCTCCCATCGTTTCTTTGACCGGTTAATTGAATTAATCTCAGATCTTTTCTGCGGTAAACAAAGACAGATTAAAATGGTACTTAATTGCAAAAGCAATGGTACTTAAAACTCATAATTGAATATATAGACATATCAGTATAATTAAGTTGAAAAATATCAATGCATCAGTATAATAAAACTCATAACTGAACATAGGGTGTTCTAACATATCAGCATAATTAAGTTAAAATTAAGCCTATATATAATCAAGAACTTCAAAAGTACAAGACAACTCAACACATCAATATAAGAAAACTAAAAAGTTCTTATGAACTGTTTAGAAGCAATTATTACCTGGTACTTTTCACTCATGAAATGGTCACATAACCATTCCCACTCTGATAGATATCTCTCTCTTAGAAGCTTTATAGGAGGATTTTCCCGAGCTACCTCATCCGACTCACAGCTCTTATAATACTTAGCTAGTTTGTGCTTATAGTCATTGTACCTATTTCTCATATTATCACAAATGTACTTGTACCATTTTGGCTCCTTCGTATCTATATCAAAATTTGTCTAAATCACAACATAAATTATAAGTTATTACTCATTATAATAGAATTGAGTTATAAATTAATAATATTCCACACTTACCGTGACTCCATCTATTAGTTTCTGTTTAGTATCTTCATCAATGTCGTCCCAGTGTGCCTGAAGTAGCGGGGCATGGGTCCGAACTTTGTAACCACACTCGTGAGATAGTAGGCTGGATATGTTTCGAACTTGACCCATAGGTACCCCCAAATCTTCATCAAGATAAATTTCAATCCTCTTACCTGAGGTCAACATGATGGTGGAGGTCTTAATTGCCCTAGAAAACCCTCTTATTTTCTTAGGAGCAGAGTTTCTCGCATCTGATGCTAATATAAGAAAAAAAACAAATACAAGCAACATCACTAAAGAGCATAGTACTATAAGGTAATCTAGAGTATGTGGATCTATGGTTAGAATTATGACTAGCTTAGATAGAGTTGACCCCTTTGACTAGACAGTTGATCAAATCCTAGATGTTGACTTAGTTTGACTAAGAGTTTACCAAGGGTTAACTTTTGACCTAGATTGGCCTACTATCATGTAGATTGCATAGTACACTTTAATTATTATATTATAAACTTATTGTAACCTATACTGCTCAAAATAGGACTCTGTGACTCCAATTTGGACATCTATACATATCAGTTGCTCAGGGTATCAGGCAAGTATATTCTCTGATAGTTTTTATTGTCTTGATATATACTATATCCGATTCAGTTGTAGCGTTTTACTTGATTTTTGACACGATGGTACACAGACTAGTATACGTCGGACCCTTTCATGAGATGTCATTCCTGGGTTACCATGGTATGTTGGTACCTTGTTCGATCTTGTTTCATGTACTTGTATAGATGTCGATTCCTAAGGGGATTTGCTACCCTCTTAGAGAATCCCGTGTCATGACGTGATATATGTCCGGATCCATATACTACTCGGGAATGGGAAGTTATTAGTGGTTATGTGATCAATATTCTTCTTGTATCCTCTTGTTCACTTGTTTGTAGCTCCACCCTCACTGCATGTAGGGTGTAGCCTGACCTGATACTACTTTTTCATAGCTTTCCATTGTGGCCGGTCTGATCCTATTTTCGTATATTTCCTGTTCATAGCCGGTCAAATGGAATAGACTGATCCTGACCCAAGCCGATCACATAATGCTCTAATATCTCGAGGCACTATTTATGTTTATATTATACATCAAATATTCTTGTACTGCTTTACATTCCAGTATGTCATACCCTGACATGATATCCAGTTTTACATATACTGTTTATTTTCAGTCTTGATATTTCATCTTGTATTCCATTATAATTGTCTCTTATAGAATTTGTCAATTCACATGTAACTGCTGTCAGCGTTTGTACTTGCTCATATCCTGTAAAAGCCCTAAATTTTTACTATTTTTTTACATAAATTTGGTACTGATTTTTTTTATATTATTTTGTATTTGTACGTCGCGTAGTTGCATTGTACGTCGCGCGCACAATTTCATTTTTTTTGTTGCTCGACGAGTACGAATATGTGCGAGCGTACATATTTTTAGAAAAACATTTTTCTATTTTTATAAGTTTCAAAATAATATATATAATAGTTATTTTAACTATCGTACCAAAGTTTCCAAGTTATTATTTTATTTATTTTATTTATAAAAAGTCTTTCATTTATAACAGTTATTAATAATAAATAAAAAAAATTCTTCGTGCATACATATATTTCATAAATATTTTCTTAGTTTATTCTAAATAATAATGCAAATTTTGAAATTATTATTATAAGTATTTTTAGAAAACATATTTTGAAATTTTTATGGCAATTTAAATCTTTGATTAGATTTTATGGAATAGTTTAAATTTAAAGATAGAATTTATATTGAGTTTAGATTATCTAAATTTAAATGGGAATTGAATTTGATTTTATTGATTTAAATCTAATAATTGAATTATCTAATTGGGTTTAAATAAATTCTAATCATTATCCAACTAGGAATTCCCACCTCCTATATAAGGAGAGGTAGTCGTCCATATATTTCTATCATTCACAAATTCCTCCAAAATTATTTCTCCGCAACGTGCGTGCTTCGTGTCTGTGTCCAACACTTCTCCGTGTCAGCCGTGACGGCCTCGGGTCCGACCTCGGGTGACTCTCTTATTCCATTTTTTACAATTACATTTATTCTTTCGTGCCGGACACACCCCAACACCAATAAATCTTTACTCTAATCCCTAGTCTAAACCCTGTCCCCACTCGCGTCAGCCGCCTTCGCCTCGACTCTCAACCGGCACCCTGCCAACTTCGGCAGCACAACCATCATCGCTGCATCCCCGTGGCCTCCTACTCTCCCGGCCAGAACCGAGCCCGACCCCAGCCATCCATCACCCGTCGCCACCACGGTACTGCCCCCATCGTCACATCACCACTGCCATCACCTACTAGCCGCCACAAACCACCACCAGCAGCACAGACCCACCTTTACCTCGCCCTGGCCATCCCGACACAAGCCGACCCAGCAAAAAGCTCCAGCCATCATTGACCACCAAGAAATTCTGACCTCCCTATCCCGTGCGCCACCGAAACCAACACCACCACTGTGGCCATCACCGCGGCACCCCACGCCCGCCACCACCATTCCCAAAAAAGAGGGAAAATAAAACCCAAAGAGACCTAACTCACCTTCTCCGGACCGTCCCCCGCCATGACCTTCGGAGCCGCCGCCGCGTGCTAGCACAGTCAATCCGACGCGCGCGACCGCCTCCTTCCCCGACCACTGCACCGGCCGACCCATCGCCGCGGGTACCTCTAAAGTCCACCACGCCTCCACTAATACTTCTTGCGCCACCCCGATCACGGCAAAGCTGACGGACCACCGCCCGATGTGAGCGGCAAACACCGCCCGACGATGCAGAATCTGCGATCGCCCGCTTCCTTCTTCATCTCCGCCGCCCGTCGTCAGCCCTCCTCTAGCGATCCACCCGATCGTGCGTCCGCCACAGCCGACCGACTGAAGCCCTTGTCGAAACCTCTTTCCCACCGGCACTTCTCTCCATCGGTCTGCCCCCGATCTTCCTCTTCTCCGTGCTTGGACGAGCACAACGTCGCCGGGTCGAGCACTACGCCCGCGGCGACCATGAGCGCCGGCCTCCCTCAGCGCAGAGTGGCCACGGCCACCCCAGTGACTCTGCCCCCTTCTTTCCCGATCTATCTCTGCCTCCGATCCCCTCGATCTCACCCTCCCTCACTTCCTCCTCGATCGCCTCCGTGTCATCCTCCGAAGAGCCGCCGCCCCTCACTTCTCCTCCGCCGTGCCTAGAGCCCATCTCCGATCGTCTTCCCTCTCTCTTTCTTTCTTTCATTCTTTAATTCTTTTATTAGTTTATTTTTTACTGGCAGCTAGGTTTGGTTTCGATTCTTTGTTTTTTTGTGAGATGGTTTCTTTGAGGCATTCGGGATTATTATTATCATTATCATTATTATTATTATTATTATTATTATTATTATTATTATTATTATTATTATTCACTCTTCTCTCTAATACGAACTCATCTGTAGATATTTGTAAAGTTTTATTATTATTATTATTATTATTATTATTATTATTATTATTATTATTATTATTATTATTATTATTATTATACCAGCTGTATTAATAATGTAGTGACTAATTATTATTATTATACTATTTTAGTTTAATCCATAATTACATTAGGAGTGTTTTTTGTAAAACAGTAGGTATATTTTTAGAATTTACTAATATCATTATTGTTACTAATATTGCTATTACTTTTGTTATTTTGTTAATATTATCGTTTGCCTTATATATCATTTTAGAAAATTTTATAAATATTTTCTAGCTAATTTCAAAGGTAAATTTTTGACTCTAAAATATTTTTCTCGAATTATATGTATATAAATATATTTGACAAGTTATAGTTTTGACCTAAATAACTCCCTACCATTTTTGAATAAGTACTTAAATATCTTTATATATAAAATATAGTTTCTCTACTTAGAAATATTATTTTGTCAAAACTTAGAGTTTTTCTCCCCAAAAAGATTTTTGGATCTTCAAGTAATTAATTTAATTATTTTACTATATAAAACTATTTTCAAGTATTAAGAAAAGTTTTATAAAAACATATATATTATTTAACCAATTTCTTTAGATATTTTTCCTGTCCATGACCAAGTCATTCCTTCGTCAATTCTATACTACCTTATGTCCACCCTAACTAATTTGACCCTTCTGGACCCAATAGGACTGTCCGTGCCACCACCCGAGGTCACCTTGCATAGTTGATGCACCGAAGTCGCAGTTCGTGCCACCTTGATTATCGCAGCACACCAGGCATCCTACCAGGCAAGACACCTTGCCATTTTTTTTATTTATTTAGCTCATATTCCATGCATTATTAATTATTTTCTTTATGCAAAATAAACTGTGATACATGGCATAACCTGTTAGAACTTACTGTTCAGTTATATTTCTTGCTGTGTATTATTTTTCTTACACGTTAAACCTAGATTTAAGGGACCACCTTGTGTGTTGCATTCATAGGCCTTGACACATTTATACCACGTTGTTGTGAGTCATATGTAGGACTCGGACATGCGTGATTGGCTGGCCACCAGTACGTATAAGCCGTACGTTAGAAAATAACTGCTAATAGAATTGCATGCTAGAAGGCTTAGCAGTTATGAGTTGGCATTGGGCGGAGAGAACATGATTGGAAGTTGACTACCATCCTATCTATCGTAGATTGGCTCGCTACTGAGGAATGGTAGGTAGACTATATGCTATAGACTCGCTCAATACTGAGGAATAGTATATGGTGTTGTGACTCGCTACTGAGGTACTGTATTGATATTTTCTTGACTTGACCCGATAGTCATGCGACCATGAACTGTTCTTAAAACTGCATTCACTTAGAGTGGTTAGGCACCCTTATCCATTAGGTATGAGAACTTTTGGTTTGGGTACTTGTATCTGACCATGGCTTGGAACAATAATTTGTCGCGGATTAGTTCGCCACACCTTGTCCTTGTTTGGTTGTAGGTGTGGCTTACTACTTCGATGAGAAGATATTGAACCTTGTTGGGATCCGGATACCATATTGGATTCATAGCATGGAAAGATACGTCACCGTAAATTAGTTTATCATCTCCTGTCCTTGTTTGGTTGGGGAGATGGTAAGCTAGTTCAATAGGTGTGCATTGGACCATGTTATAATTTAATTGACTTATTTATTTGAGCAATATTTATTCAGTTTATATGGCATGATATTATGTATCTTGTTACGTCCCTCTGAGGACCTGGTTATTTCGCCAGGTGTGTGCTCTTGTCTTTCGTAGGTGTTCTAGCTCTAGCCGTGATCATCGCTATTTTTTCGAGGATGATTGTACTTTGATCGTCTTTGCTTCGCTCGCCAAAATTATTTCATTTCCCATGTATTTTTTCTTTACTTGTTGGTAGTAGATTTGTCTCCGCCCAACATATTGTATCAAGACAATTCATTATCATTATATGATATCTTTTATTCATACGAGGTTTCCATATATTGGAGTATACTTCGTATGTATACAGCTGGCATGTCTACGTTTCTAGTCCTACGTATTTTGGGACTGGGGCGTTACTTGTTTTTGTGGTGGCCTATGCAGGTCAAGATAAATTGTTTGGTTATTTTACCGTACCAAGTAAGCCTGCGTATAGGATTAGAAGTCTAGGATCTCATCCACATACTTGACCTCTTTCTTCGATTCCATATTCGAACTATCGTTCGACTCATCGACTGCATCTTGCTTGATTCCTTCTACCATAATTCTCACCTTTCCTTCGTGTTTGCTAGAGGTTAGATAGGTGACCCCTACTAGTTAGACATGTTTCTTTTGTCCCAAAACATCATTAGTTTAATTTTTTAAGTTGGGTAGAATACCTCGTGACCTAGCAATTCCTTTATCCTTGTGACCTATATTAGTAAGTTCACTTAGATTCTAGAATTTAGAGGACCCTAACCCATCTAGTCAACCAAGGACTTGGACAAAAAGACTATAGGACGACTGTATAAAGACCATCACAGGACATGACTTAGATCCTTTAGAAGTTCGACTATACTCCCTCTCAATTTTAAACTCTCGTGCCTATAATTTCACCATATTGACTAATATTGCTACTATAATCTGGATTTGCAAGTTCATTGATTTAACGAGCTTGTTCACGACATATGTTATTAGAAGAGCTCCCATTAACATATTGTCTAATCAGAACCGATGCATAATGGTCTGATCAACCAAGTGCACTTTGGTTCACTTTTGTTCTACGTGGATGGAGATATAGTTAAACTTGGCCTCTATAACCCCATCCACGATTGCCTTGACAATTCCTTTGAAATTATTCGGTCGTCTTTGAACCATGTATCCGTATTCGATAATATCGTCTTTGAACTCCATATTGCTTTCGCCTTTACCTATTTTAGAAGGACGAAAGCGTTATGCTAGAACTTCCTCTAGCCTTCCTATCGATTATGACCATTATCGTTCGATGTTGCTATATCTTCAACCTAAACTACTCGTCCTTTTCTCGGCCCTATCATGAACCTTCCAAATCACTTAATTTAGGCATGAACCTAATCGATCTCTTATTCGTGCCTCAACCTACTCTCAAGAAACCATATCTACTTGGTCTCTAACTTATTTCTCTTGATACCATATCATTCTTTATTGCATGATACTCTTGATTTAAACTTTAAACCCTTAATCTTCTACTCGTGCCTTAACTCGCGACCCTCATAACCATACCCGTGCTAAATTCTATGATTTAGATCACGTTTTCTTACGACATAATTTTGTTGAAACATTGTCATCGTTTGTTCCCCATCGATACTCCTTGTGTCTTCTTAACCCCCTTACTTTTTAATTTCGATAACGAAATTCTTTTAAGTTGGGTAGGATGTAAAACTCCTAAATTTCTACTATTTTTTTACATAAATTTGATACTGATTTTTTTTAATATTATTTTGTATTTGTACGTCGCGTAGTTGCATTGTACGTCGTGCGCACAATTTCATTTTTTTTTTGCTCGACGAGTGCGAATATGTACGAGCGTACATATTTTTAGAAAGACATTTTTCTATTTTTATAAGTTTCAAAACAATATATATAATAGTTATTTTAATTATCGTACCAAAGTTTCCAAGTTATTATTTTATTTATTTTATTTATAAAAAGACTTTCGTTTATAACAGTTATTAATAATAAAAAAAAAATTTCTTCGTGCATACACATATTTCATAAATTTTTTATTAGTTTATTCTAAATAATAATGCAATTCTTGAAATTATTATTATAAGTACTTTTAGAAAACATATTTTGAAATGTTTGTGACAATTTAAATCTTTGATTAGATTTTATGGAATAGTTTAAATTTAAAGGTAGAATTTATATTGAGTTTAGATTATCTATATTTAAATTGGAATTGAATTTGAATTTAGATTTGATTTTATTGATTTAAATCTAATAATTGAATTATCTAATTGGGTTTAAATAAATTCTAATCATCATCCAACTGGGAATTCCCACCTCCGATATAAGGAGAGGTACTCGTCCATATATTTCTACCACTCACAAATTTCTCCAAAATTATTTCTCCACAACGTGCGTGCTTCGTGTCTGTGTCCAACACTTCCCTGTATCAGCCGTGACGGCCTCGAGTCCGACCCCGGGTGACTCACTTATTCCATTCTTTTACAATTACATTTATTCTTTCATGCGGACACACCCCGACACTAATAAATCCTTACTCTAATCCCTAGTCTAAACCTCATCCCCTTTCGCGTCAGCCGCCTTCGCCTCGACTCTCAACCGGCACCCTGCCAACTTCGGCAGCACAACCATCATCGCTGCATCCACATGGCCTCCTTCTCTCCCGGCCAGACCCCGGCTCGACCCCAGCCATCCATCACCCGTCACCACCACGGCACTGCCCCCGTCGTCACATCACTACTGCCATCACCTACTAGCCGCCACAAACCACCACCACCAGCACAGACCCACCTTCACCTCGCCCTGGCCATCCTGACACAACCCGACCCAGCAAAAAGCCCCAGCCATCATCGACCACCAAGAAATTCTGACCTCCCTATCCCGTGCGCCACCCAAACCTACACCACCACCGCGACAATCACCGCGGCAGCCCACGCCCGCCACCACCATCCCAAAAAAAAGAGGGAAAATAAAACCTAAGGAGACCTAACTCACCTTCTCCGGACCGTCCCCCACCGTGACCTTCGGAGCCGTCGTCGCGTGCTCGCACAGTCGTTCCGACGTGCGCGACCGCCTCCTTCCCTGACCACAGCACCGGCCAACCCATCGTCGCGGGTACCTCTGAGGTCCACCGCGCCTCCACCAATACTCCTCGTGCCATCCCGATTACGGCAAAGCTGACGGCCCACCACCCGATATGCGCGGTAAACACCACCCGATGACGCAGAATCTACGACCGCCCGCTTTCCTCTTCATCTCCGCCGCCCGTCGTCAGCCCTCCTCCAGCGATCCACTCGACCGTGCGTCCGCCACAGTCGGCCGACTGAAGCCCTTGTCGAAACCTCCTTTCCCACTGGCGCTTCTCTCTATCGGTCTGCCCCCGCTCTTCCTCTTCTCCACACGTGGACGAGCACGACGTCGCCGGGTCGAGCACTACGCCCACGGCGACCACGAGCGTCGGCCTCCCTCAGGTCGAGCGGCCACGGTGTGAAACCCGTAATTTTTGATTTTATTATTTTCTGGTTGGAAATTGGGTTTCCCTGGTATGGGACTTATATTTGTGTATTGTTGGCACAATTTTCCAGCTTTGGGTTATCCCAAATATAGAGGAGGTGTTGTCCAAATTTTTATAAAATTTATAAATGAATATTCAAATCGGTTTTCGAAAATAATTTATTAATTGGATTTTTGGGCGACGACCGTACCGGTCAATGGGCCCTTAGCGAAATGTAAACGAAACCGGTTTTACCCGGACGTTGAGGCATTAGCTATTTTGACGATTGGACCAAAGTCTGAGACTCGAAATTAATTTAATTTAATTTAATTACTAGTTTTATTTTGTGATTAAAGTGCGGGATATTATTTAGAGCTAACTAACCTTTTCTCTTATTTCAATTTATGTAAAATGGTCTGTAAGGGCATAAGCCCATCTTTTATTTATTATCTATGGTTTTGTAATATTGTAAATTTTATTTTATTTCTGGTTGGTTGATTGACGTAAAATGTAAAATGATAATATAATTACTTTATAAAAATTTAAATATCATTTTCTCATATTAAATAAATTAGGAAAATTACAAGTTATTATTTAAACAAATTTCACGTATTTCCTCATTTAAAAAAAATATTATTTTTAAATATAATATAATGAAATACAAAGTTTTATCAAATAAATTGGAAAATATGATTTTTCCCAATAAAAAGTTAAATTGACTTTTCTTCGTAAGTTAGAAACTCACCTCGATAAGCGTTCTAAAGTAGATTTGTAAATAACCTAAAATTTGATTAGGACAAATACTAGAGATTGTAACTAGCACACCTAGATATGGATTGAATATTGGTGCTAAGTCAGGAATTCTCAATTGTAGGGTTTCGAGGACTATACTAGCATCATCTCGGAACCAACATTGAATCCAGTCAAACCAAGGCAAGTACAATTTGTGTTAGTTTACCAATTATTTAGTAATCATTTTATTGCAAGTTTAAAGCACGATACAACATGAAACTCTTTCTGAGAGCATTGACTGATTGACTGTTGGGTACTGGAGGAGTAGTGTAATGAGTATGACCACATCCAAAGTAGTATACTGACTGTGTTAGCTTACCCCTCATACACACGGGGATAAGCCATATCGTATCAATAGGAAACAACTATACAACCCAATCCGGTCATATTCATTGCCTATTCACATCACAATGTTTTAACTGCTGGAGAACTATTTATTTTAAATTGTTTAAAAGTGCATAACTCTATTATTATTTCAATTGTTGGATTATCATGAATTGTACTTTGCTCCCTCCTGACTGGAGATAACATTTTTAGGTGATTGAGTCGTTGAAGATCTGATGCCTGTTCCCGCAGAATCTGGAACCCGAGAACAGTAGAGCTGGATAGTAATTTATTTAGTAACCAATGTATCAAATGTAGTTGTTGTAATTAATAGTTATTGTATTTCAAAAATTTTAAATTGAATAAAAGATTTTATATTTGTTAGAATTTTATCTGCATATGTTTTACTACTGAATACAGCTTACTGCCACCGTCTCAACAACGGTGCAGGCTGGGCATGATCCGATTCGACCCAAGAAATTGGGACCGGGTCGTGACATGTTTTTAGTGGTGGCCCATGCAGGTCAGATCTGTAAATTGGTCTAGTCAACCTAGTCTAGACCATCGTGCAGTTCTGTATCTTGACCTAGGGATAGTTGAGACTTTAAGAAAACAGACTTTAGAAACAACTAGAACACTTAGATCATATACACCATGTTACATTATAGGGCCGAAAATTATTTACTTAAATATCTATTTTTGCCTTCTTATAGTTTCGTAGGATACCTTGTTTGTGTTTGTACCTAAACCTTATCTAGATTAGGCTGATTGTACCTTTGAGTGTCCCATGAGTTTTGAGATTATTTTTCCTACCATAATTTTGAGGTTCTAGTATACCTTAGGATTCATATTCTTTTTAGAATAAGATTGAATGCTTTGGTCTTCTTCTTCTTTATCAAACCTAAATTTTGAATTCTTCATTACTTCTCTACCTTTAATTGAAATCTTGATTCGTTCGCTATGTAGAATTTTGAATTCTCTTAGCAACCCAGATAAATTTTTATCTACCCAATATATATCTACAACCATTATCCAACCTTTTGCCTTGATCTCTTTTCCAATTGACTAACTTTCTCGGAATCAATCCTAACCTCAAGGTCAATTATTACCAGAAGAATTAGTTTAGTTCATGATTCTCTTAAAGGGGTTGTTTTCAATTTCAATATTGATTGTTATCTCATGAGTTATTCCAAAGACCGAGAATATTCTCATCTGTTAATTTCCTCCATTCATCTTGAAACCCTACTCTCTCTATGCAATTCCTTGATCAAATCAAGGCCTAGAAAGCTTCTATGATCATGAAGCAGAAACGGTCAGAAGATTGATCACATTTTTGAATCCATTCTATTGTTAAATTTCCTTAAGTCAAGGAGATTTTTAGCTATCCTAAAGCTATTTAATTTCATGGCGTTACTAGACAATTTTAATTTGATTTCCTTGAATCAATGAGACTTACCATCTCTCAAATTTTCAACTTTCCTTAGTTATGAAATTATTCTTCTCAAAATATTTTTTTGTATTCCCTGAGTGATTTGTCGAGAATATTATCATTGGTTTTTCTTACTTAATCTGAAGCGGTGATGCTTCTATCTTATCTAGTGTTTGACTCAATTATTCAAATCAAGGTTGATCGTTTCATCTTTGGAAAAGAAAATCGAAGAACAGATACTCCTCTTGATTTTAGCCCCAGTCTCTTGAATCTCGAACACATATTTTGATAAATCCCTTAATCTCAGAAGAACAGTTATCTACATTTTCTATCCTGTTTAGAACTTTAAACTCGTTTGAATTTTTGAAATTCCTCTGAAATTCATATGGACAAAGCTGAGAAAATATTTAGCAACCTAACATGACTCCGCACATTTACGTGATAGTCATTTATTTGAATTATGGAAAACTGCAAGTTTACTGCAGCTAGTTGTGCACTGGCGAGGCATAAACTCTAAGTTGAAATAATGACAGGTAATCGTTAGGTTTCCAAATATTATTGAGACTTTGTTCTATGTTTGCTTAGCCATAAAATGGATAAAGTTGGAAGATTACTCGGTAAACTAAATTATTCACGTTATGGAGTCAAAATTTCATTGCAGTCAGGTGCACACTGGCGAGGCATGAATTTGAAACAAAGTGACTTGAAAATAGTGGTTTTCGAATATTAATAAGACTATATTCATATCATGATTATCTCCAATCATTCTGAGGATTTGTAATCTAGCATTTGCTCCCACTTCCAGAAATATTCTATCGGATTATATTCTTGTCATGGCTATTTTTAATCACCCTCACCATCTTAAAATCGTACAACTTGTTGATTCTTTCTGAGTCACAAACTCCTATACCTCATACCAGTTTGAATTGAAAATTGTTCCTCATTTCGGAAGATTATATTATCATTTGTTTCTCAAATAAATTGATGTCGTATTTTATGACCTTTCTATTTTATTTGATCTCATTTTAAAACTTTAAACTCGTTATGATTATTTAAATTATACCTCGATGTTTACTCATGATTTTGATCACAACAAAATATTCTAAACTCTATCTAGAAGATTCTAAACATGTTTACTTTTTATCTTTATATTTAGCAATCATGCCTCGAATCTGATTATGCCTGATGAATTAAATTGGAACGATCTATTGAAGAAACTTATGGAGTACATGAATTATGAGATAAATATGAAACACTCGTGCTTGAACTTAAAACTAGGAAAGGATAAATTAATGATGTGAATGTTAAGCAAATGGACAGTGTGGATTAGAGGTAGTTAAATAATAAGTATGGAGATGCACTATAGGAAGATGCATGATGAATCAGGAAAGGAACAATCGAAATAAGAAACTATGGAGTTAAGATGTTAAGGTTGTAAACGTATGAATTGAAGGATGCAAAAGATTACAAATCAGAAACCATAGATAGAAAAGTTATAAATAATACAAGGTGGGAAGATTTTAATAAGATTTTTTTTACAGAGAAATGTTTAGTCAAATGATACAATTAAATCAAGATGAAGGATTCGAGCTTAAGCATGATAATTAAATTTTGTTGAGATTTCGGGATCAAATATGGAAAATGAGGATTTAGAATCAAGATATACACATATTGATGAAAATGGACATCTAAATAAATTACAGAGTGATCATGTATGGGTAAGGAATGCTAAATTTTTCTAATCACGACAAATTGGAGTATAGAAGTATGATGTTGGATTCTAAAATATGATATTGGGTTACCGAGAATTAATACTGAAGTATTAAGACAAAACGAAGTGTATAAAATCATAGAGTTAAATTTTGTATATATTAGCAAGCTGAAGAAAGTATAGTATATATTGGAGGAAATATTATATGTGTTTAGTATGAAAAATGTGGAAGACTAAATTTTCAAGATCGTGACGATAATTGACAATTCAGGAATGAAAACAGAAATTCATAATTGTGGTTAGTGACTATGTTTCTAAGGAGGGAAGAAAATTATTTCGGAATAGTAGATAAAATTGATGGACATATTGTACTAGATTGATCTGCTATGAGATAGTAGTCCAGTTAGGCATGAGGCTAATGAGGAAGAATACTTAGACTGGTTGAGGCATGATTGCATGATTGTACCCCTAACCCTGCCTTAATTTCGAGTACGAAATTTTCTAAGAAGGGAAGGTTGTGAAACCCGTAATTTTCGATTTTATTATTTTCTGGTTGGAAATTGGATTTCCCTGGTATGGGACTTATATTTTTGTATTGTTGGCACAATTTTCCAGCTTTGGGTTATCCCAAATATAGAGGAGGTGATGTCCAAATTTTTATAAAATTTATAAATGAATATTCAAATCGGTTTTCGGAAATAATTTATTAATTAGATTTTTGGGCGACGACCGTACCGGTCAATGGACCCTTAGCGAAATGCAAACGAAACCGGTTTTACCTGGACGTTGAGGCATTAGCTATTTTGACGATTGGACCAAAGTCTGAGACTCGAAATTAATTTAATTTAATTTAATTACTAGTTTTATTTTGTGATTAAAGTGCAGGATATTATTTAGAGCTAACTAACATTTTCTCTTATTTCAATTTATGTAAAATGGTCTGTAAGGATATAAGCCCATCTTTTATTTATTATCTGTGGTTTTATAATATTGTAAATTTTATTTTATTTCTGGTTGGTTGATTGACGTAAAACGTAAAATGATAATATAATTACTTTATAAAAATTTAAATATCATTTTCTCACATTAAATAAATTAGAAAAATTACAAGTTATTATTTAAACAAATTTCACATTTTTTCTCATTTAAAGAAAAATATTATTTTTAAATATAATATAATGAAATACAAAGTTTTATCAAATAAATTGGAAAATACGATTTTTTTCCAATAAAAAGTTAAATTGACTTTTCTTCGTAAGTTAGAAACTCACCTCGATAAGCGTTCTAACGTAGATTTGTAAATAACCTAAAATTTGATTAGGACAAATACTAGAGATTATAACTAGCACACCTAGATATGGATTGAATATTGGTGCTAAGTCAGGAATTATCAATTGTAGGGTTTCGAGGACTGTACTAGCATCATCCCGGAACCAACATTGAATCCAGTCAAACCAAGGCAAGTACAATTTGTGTTAGTTTACCAATTATTTAGTAATCGTTTTATTACAAGTTTAAACCACGATGCAACACGGAACTCTTTTTTAGAGCATTGACTGATTGACAGTTGGGTACTGGGGGAGTAGTATAATAAGTATGACCACATCCAAAGTAGTATACTGACTGTGTTAGCTTACCCCTCATACACACGGAGATAAGCCATATCGTATCAATATGATACAACTGTACAACCCAATCCGGTCATATTCATTGCCTATTCACATCACAATGTTTTAACTACTGGGGAACTATTTATTTCAAATTGTTTAAAAGTGCATAACTCTAATATTATTTCAATTGTTCGATTATCATGAATTGTACTTTGCTCCCTCCTGACTGGAGACAAAATTTTTAGGTGATTGAGTCGTTGAAGATCTGATGCCTGTTCCCGCAGAATCTGGAACCCAAGAACAGTAGAGCTGGATAGTAATTTATTTATTAACCAATGTATCAAATATAGTTGTTGTAATTAATAGTTGTTGTATTTCAGAAATTTTAAATTGAATAAAAGATTTTATATTCGTTAAAATTTTATCTGTATATGTTTCACTACTGAATACAGCTTACTACCGCTGTCTCAACAACGGTGCAGGCTGGGCATGATCCGATTCGACCCAAGAAATTGGGACCGGGTCGTGACACACGGCCACCCCAGTGACTCCGCCCCCTTCTTTCTCGATCTGTCTCCGCCTCCGATCCCCTCGATCTCGCCCTCCCTCACTTCCTCCTCGACCGCACGGTGCTCCGCGCCGTTTTTCGAAGAGCCGCCGCCCCTCACTTCTCCTCCGCCGCGCCTAGAGCCCATCTCCGATCATCTTCCCTCTCTCTTTCTTTCTTTCTTTCCTTAATTCTTTCATTAGTTTATTTTTTACTAACAGCTAGGTTTGGTTTCGATTCTTTGTTTTTTTTGTGAGAAGGTTTCTTTGAGGCATTCGGGATTATTATTATTATTATTATCATTATCATTATCATTATTATTATTATTATTATTATTATTATTATTATTATTTTATTATTATTATTATTATTATTATTATTCACTCTTTTCTCTAATACGAACTCATCTGTAGATATTTGTAAAGTTTTATTATTATTATTATTCTTATTCTTATTATTATTATTATAATACCAGCCTTATTAGTAATGTAGTGACTAATTATTATTATTATACTATTTTAGTTTAATCCACAATTACATTAGGAGTGTTTTTTATAAAACAGTAGGTATATTTTTAGAATTTACTAATATCATTATTATTACTAATATTACTATTACTTTTTTTTATTTTGTTAATATTATCGTTTGCCTTATTATTGTTATTTTAAAAAAATTTATAAATATTTTCTAGCTAATTTCAAAGGTAAATTTTTGACTCTAAAATATTTTTCTCGAATTATATGTATATAAATATATTTGACAAGTTATAGTTTTGACCTAAATAACTCCCTACCATTTTTGAATAAGTACTTAAATATCTTCATATATAAAATATAGTTTCTCTACTTAGAAATATTATTTTGTCAAAACTTAGAGTTTTTCTCCCTAAAAAGATTTTTGGATCTTCAAGTAATTAAATTAATTATTTTACTATATAAAACTATTTTCAAGTATTAAGAAAAGTTTTATAAAAACATATATATCATTTAACCAATTTCTTTAGATATTTTTCCTGTCCATGACCAAGTCACTCCTTCGTCAATTCTATACTACCTTATGTCCACCCTAACTAATTTGACCTTTCTGGACCCAATGGGACTGTCCGTGCCACCACCCGAGGTTACCTTACATAGTTGTTACACCGAAGTCGCAATTCGGGCTACCTTGATCATCGCAGCACACCAGGCGTCCTACCAGGCAAGATACCTTACCATTTGTTGTTTATTTATTTAGCTCATATTTCATGCATTATTCATTATTTTTTTATGCAAAATAAACTGTGATAGATGGCATAACCTGTTAGAACTTACTGTTCAGTTATATTTCCTGCTGTGTATTATTTTTCTTACACATTAAACCTAGATTTAAGGGACCACCTTGTGTGTTGCATTCATAGGCCTTGACACATTTATACCACGTTGTTGTGAGTCACATGTAGGACTCGGACATGCGTGATTGGCTGGCCACCAGTACGTATAAGCCGTGCGTTAGGAAATAACTGTTAATATAATTTCATGCTAGAAGGCCTAGCAGTTATGAGTTGGCATTGGGCGGGAAAAACATGATTGGAAGTTGCTACCACCCTATCTATCGTAGATTCGCTCGCTACTGAGGAACGGTAGGTAGACTATATGCTATAGACTCGCCCGATACTGAGAAATAGTATATGGTGTTGTGACTCGCTACTGAGATACTGTATTGATATTTTCTTGACTTGACCCGGTAGTCATGCGACCATGAACTGTTCTTAAAACTACATTCACTTAGAGTGGTTAGGCACCCTTATCCGTTAGGTATGAGTACTTTTGGTTTGGGTACTTGTATCTGACCATAGCTTGGAACAATAACTTGTCGCAGATTAGTTCGCCATACCTTGTCCTTGTTTGGTTGTAGGTGTGGCTTACTACTTCGATGAGAAGGTATTGAACCTTGTTGGGGTCCGGATACCATATTGGATTCATAGCATAGAAAGATATGTCGCCGTGAATTGGTTTATCATCTCATGTCCTTGTTTGGTTGGGGGGATGGTAAGCTAGTTCAATAGGTGTATATTGGACCATGTTATTGTTGGCCCATTGGTCATATGGTCAACCTGATTTTAATAATTAATCAAACTCTGTTTGGATATACGAAGCTAGTCGGGACATCTCGGAATCTTGGACATGATTAAGAATGGCTATCCACTGAATTCAAGACCGAAGATCTGTTTGCCTACTCGAGTCTGTAATTCCTTATGCAATATATTTTTTATTTTATTTGAGTCTAGGAATATGTTGTACACCGAGTCATACTGGCAAATAGGCTACCCTTAAATGAGTTCAAAATATTTTTAAAATGACCTCTCAAAAAGGTTTACAATAAGGTTTTCAAAAAGGTTTTCAAAAATCACCAAAAAGCTTTTTAAAACCCTAACTAAACCCTGACAGAACTCGGGCCGAGTTCGGCCAGAGTTCCGTTGGTGGCCGTTGTGATTTTGAATCCTTGTTACTTGGTCCTCCTGTAGTTGCGGATTTGACCGAGATTTGCTCATAGAGTTCTGCCCGAATTCTGCCCGAATTCTGCCCGAATTCTGTCAGAAGTCTGCCTTTGGAACTCCTATAAATAGAAAAGGATTTCGATCATTTCAACTCACTCATTCACTTTCAATCTTCTCTCTATCTAAAGTTTTCTGTCTTCCAAAGAGTTTTCTAGAGCTTTCAATTTCAGATCCCAAGCCAGTTACAATCCTCTAGTCGATTTGCCAGTGCGGTACGGTCTAGAAGTTTCTGAGAGATTGTAATCAGAAGGCTTGATTGAAGAATACCTCTTCATATTTGAAGTTGGACGAGTTCTTCGTATCAAAGCTCGCGTTGTAGAAGTTGCAAGGACTTCGTAAGAAAACTTGCGATTTTTCCAATAGTGGATTCAACTGGTAGCAAGAGTTCTACTAACTGGATTAGTCCTCAACAGAGGGATACCAGTATACATCGCTGTCTTTGCGTTTGCTCTCTTAACTCTGCCTTTACTTTATTTTAGTTGTGATTAATATTCTGTGATTGTGTTGCTAACATTTTTAATTAGCATTATTCTGCTGCCAACTCTATTTACCCCCCCTCTAGAGTATTACGCTTTACTATTTCGTTCCTACAATTGGTACCAGAGCGGGTGTTACAGGTAAAGCAAAGGTAACAGTACAATTATTTATTCATTTTAATTAACTATTATATAGATCACAGCACAACAAATGGCAACTGTAAAATTCACAAGTGAAGGCCAGGCCACAAACAGACCCTCACTGTTTGATGGTACGAATTATACATATTGGAAAACACGAATGAGTTTCATCTTGAAATCTCTTGACTTTGATTTATGGTCCATTGTTCTTGATGGCTATCAAAAGCCACCTCGTATAAATGTTGATGGAGTTTTAGTTGAAAAACCCCATAGCAGATATACAGAAGAAGAAAAGAAAAGGGCCAGTCTTGACGCACGTGCTATTAACGCTCTATTTTGTGCTTTAGACAGAACTGAATTTAACAGGGTGTCTATCTGCACAACGGCTAATAAAGTATGGAAGCTACTTGAAGTTACACATGAAGGCACGACTCAAGTCAAAGAATCTAAAGTCAGCAGACTTACTCAAGAGTATGAGGTGTTCAAGATGAAGCCCAACGAAACAGTTACTCAAATGTTCGAGAGATTCTTGGATATTGTAAATCCTTTGTCCTAATTAGGCAAAGATTACAGTAACCATGAAAAGATTCACAAACTCCTGCGAGCTCTCACCAAGAACTGGATTCCAAAGGCTACTGCAATCATTGAAGGGAACGACCTCACAACTATGTCCCTCGAAGTACTCATGGGTAAGCTACTCACTCATGAACTGGAGCTACAAGATTTTGAAGAGCCTGCACCAAAGGAGAAGACGATCGCTTTCAAGGCTCAGCACAGAAAAGCTGCTGAAGGTGACTCAGACAGCAGTGAATCTGATGCTGAAGATCAAGCACTCCTGGCAAGGAAATTCAAAAGGTTCATGAGACATGAGAAAAGAGCCAAAGAAAACAACAGCAACAACTGGTATCAAGATGATGCTGTCTGCTATGGCTGCAAGAAGAAGGAACACATGAAGAAAGAGTGTCCAACAAACTCATCATCAAGCAAGAAGAGCAACAGGTATGAAAAAGGGAACCTGAAAAGATCAACATCTCGAAAATATGCCAACACCAGCATATGGCATAAAAGTGAAGGCAGCGACTCAGAAGACGAACAATCAGAAGACGCTGCAAACGTATGCTTTATGGCATCCGATCAGGTGGGACACCCTTCACATGCTAGAAGCAAATAGATCCTTGACAGCGGTTGTTCACGGCATATGACCGGTGACGCTACATTATTTGCAACACTGTCGAAGAAGAAGAAGGAAGGCTATGTCTCCTTCGGTAATAACTTAAAAGGGTATATTATTGGTATCGGTGATGTTGGTAAGTCTTCCTATCCTGTTATTAAAGATGTCTGTCTGGTTACCGAGTTGAAACATAATCTACTCAGTATAAGTCATTTGGCTGATCATGGTTATGGCATCAACTTTGGCAAAGTCAAATATACTATAGTTGATAGCTCAACTGGTAGTACTATCTTTGAAGGAATCAGGGAAGACAATATATATGTTTTCTATTTGTTAGAAGAAACTAACATTTCAGGTAGATGCTTAATGGCCAAGAGTGATGAGAGTCATCTGTGGCATATGAGACTCGGTCACGCTAATATGGATACGATCTCAAGATTATCTACGAAGAAGCTAGTACGCGGTTTACCGGAAATAACATTCAGGAAGGATTCGGTATGCAGCCAATGTGAAAAGAACAAAGCTACCAGATCCACATTCAAATCAGTAAACGCAGTATGTACTACTAGACCTCTACAATTGCTTCATATGGACTTATTCGGTCCAAGCAGAGTTGCTAGCCTTGGAGGTAAACTTTATGCTTTTGTAATTGTAGATGATTTCTCTAGATACACGTGGGTATACTTCTTGACATGCAAGAATGATGCATTATCCGAATTTGTCGCCTTTTGTAAGAAAGTTCAGAATGAAAAAGGTTACATGATCACTCGTATAAGAAGCGATCATAGAGGCGAATTCGAAAATACAGAGTTTGAGCATTTTTGTGGCACACACGGTTTTATACACGAGTTCTCCTGCCCTAGGACTCCACAACAAAATGGAGTTATGGAACGTAAGAACAGAACTCTATCCGAAATGGCCAGAGTAATGTTAAACAAGTTTAGTCTACCCAAATATTTCTGGGCTGAAGCTGTCAATACAGCTTGCTTTGTTCTCAATAGAGTTCTAATTCGACCCAAATCGAAGAAGACTCCATTTGAGTTATGGTTTGATAGAACTCCCTCAGTTTCTTATTTTAGAATATTTGGCTGTAAATGTTTTATTCTTAATACAAAAAACAACTTGGGAAAATTTGATGAAAAGGCCGATGAAGGTATATTTTTAGGTTATGCGGCCAAGAGCAAAGGATACAGAGTCTTCAACAAACGAACAATGATCATCGAAGAGTCGATCAACATCACTTTTGATGAACTAAAAAAATGACTATCGATGACAATGACGAAGATTCAACTGTACCAAGCTCAACAACAGCTGATTCTCAACCAAGCTCGGTACTAGCTAAACCTCCTAGAGAAGATCCAGGAACCAGCTACCTTCAGAGTCTACCGAAAAGGTTGAAATTTATAGCTGATCATCCAAAAGATTTGGTAATTGGTGATATTACCAAAGGAGTAAGTACTCGTACATCCAGTAGAGATATTGTTTCTAGTGTTGCATTTATTTTACAGCTAGAACCCAAAACTATTGATGAAGCATGTAGTGATAGTTTTTGGATAGATGCTATGCAAGAGGAATTAAACCAATTTGAACGGAATCAAGTTTGGGAACTTGTTCCCAGGCCTATTGATCATCCGGTCATTGGCACCCGTTGGGTATTCCGAAATAAACTAAATGAGAATGGTTTAGTTACTCGTAATACGGCTCGACTCGTAGCTCAAGGATACAATCAAGAAGAAGGTATCGACTACGATGAGACTTATGCCCCAGTTGCGAGATTAGAATCCATTCGTATGTTATGTGCATTTGCATGTTTTCATGATTTCAAACTATTTCAAATGGATGTCAAGAGTGCATTTTTAAATAGTTTTATTAAAGAAGAAGTTTTTGTAGCACAACCTCCAGGTTTCACGGATTTCAAAAACCCTGATCATGTTTTCAAGTTGAAGAAAGCCTTATACGGTTTAAAACAAGCCCCTCGTGCTTGGTATGATCGTCTAAGCTCTTTTCTACTTGACAACGGTTTTTCAAAAGGCAAGGTTGACACTATACTGTTTATTAAGTCTTTTAATGACAAACTTCTTTTAATTCAAATCTATGTTGATGATATTATATTTGGATCTACTGATGAATCTCTGTGTCAAGAATTTTCTAAGTGTATGCAAAATGAGTTTGAGATGAGCATGATGGGAGAGCTGAAATTCTTTCTCGGATTGCAAATCAAACAAATTGACAATGGGACATTTATAAATCAAGCCAAGTACACAAAAGACTTGCTAAAGAAGTTTGATCTGGACAACGTCAAACCTATTGGCACTCCAATGGCAACTTCAATAAAGCTTGATTCAGATGAACAAGACAAGCCAGTCGACATACGTAAGTATCGAGGTATGATTGGTAGTTTACTTTATTTAACTGCTAGTCGTCCAGATATAATGTTTAGTGTTTGCCTGTGTGCACGTTTTCAAGCTAACCCAAAGGAATCACATCTGTCCGCAGTTAAGCGTATCTTCTGATACCTTAAGGGTACTTCTTCTGTTTGGCTTATGGTATCCCAAAACTAAGTCCTTTGACCTTATTGGTTATTCGGATGCAGATTTTGCTGGATGCAAAGTTGATAGAAAAAGTACAAGTGGCACATGTCATTTCTTAGGCAAGGCTTTAGTCTCATGGTTTAGTAAAAAGCAAAATTCTGTAGCCCTATCAACAACAGAGGCTGAGTACATCGCCGCAGGACGTTGTTGTGCTCAGATTTTGTGGATGAAACAAACCTTGGAAGACTATGATTTATTTTATATACATATTCTCATTTTCTGTGATAACACGAGCACTATTAATTTGACTAAGAATCATGTATGTCACTCTCGTACTAAACATATCGAATTCGACATCACTTTCTTAGAGATCATCATCAAAATGGAGATATAAACCTTGTGTACATAGATACTGAAAATCAACTAGCTGATATCTTCACTAAACCTCTAGCGGAAGATCGTTTCAATTATTTACGTCGAGAATTAGAAATTTTGGACGTCAATAATATTAATTAATTTTGTTTTATGATTATATATCATTACGCAAAAACTGTGTTAGAGACAAGCCAATAAAGAGTCTGTCTGTCACCACAACTACGGTTGAAGCGAAGCGGTACTTAAGAGTTCTCCGGTGAACCTCCGCCAGCTGGGACAGTACTCCTACAGCTAATCTGAAACAGTCGCTGTGTAACGACATTTAATCTATGAAATAGTATTAATTATGTTAATTGAAGTTGAAATGACTAATCTTTGAATTAAATATTTGAAATGAGACAATAAAAAAGAATGGCAAAAATCAACTATAAAGAACCCTAGGCGAATTCAGCCAGAGCTCTGACCGAATTCGGCCAGAGTTCGATTGAGGGTTTCAGGATATATAGCCAGAGCCCGAGAGCCCTTCTTCTTCATTGATTCCAAACTACATCATAACAGCAGCAGCAGCCGCGAAGAAGCCCCGAACCCTAGTTCTTCACCACCCTCTTTCTTCCAATCCAAGTGGTGAAATCAATCCAAAATTTGGATTCGTGCGGAGTTCGTCGTTCTCTTCGACATACTTTGATTTCGGGAGGTATAACCCTATATTTCTCCACTTTTCAATTAGTGCATTTTTATTTCAATTTGCACAAATGGCACCCAAATTCAATCCTTCAAAGAGGAAGAAGACGACCCCCAGTGGGGAAGGGTCATCTTCGCATCCGCGTATGGATTCCCTCTTCTCGCCGGTCCAAACGAGCGACGGTGCGTTCGACGGGTTTTTCTTTCAAACCCTAGACCAAGCCCTACTGTGGTATGGAGACTTCTCCATGAGATCCATATGCACAGGCGCTCCTGTCAAATGGACTATATTTCCTGATCATAGTCATTTCTTTGAGGCATTAGGGTTACATCTTTTTGTTAAACTCTGTTTCCCTATAGCAACTAATGCCATTAGATTATTTTATTGCAATCTCATATTAGACACTTTTGATGTGAGCACTCGTGTTGGAGGTATTGATATCAATTTCGATGATGACCTCTTAGCGGAGATCCTTGGTATCCCTAACGAAGGTGAACTGCTAGTTGACATCACTGAATTTGATTTCCCCAAAGGCACAACACTCGTAAGTTTCAAAGCGGAACTCTGTGCACCTGATAGAGTACATTCTGGAAAGTTCAAGGCTAACAACCTGAACTTGTTTAACTATTAATTGCATCGCATCATCTATTCCACTCTGCTTCCAAAATCTACTTCAAAGGATGATGTGACTTCTCTTGAGCTGTCCGCCATGTACCATATTCTTAAGGGGATTCCATTTTCTGTCCCTAAGACCATGATTCAGATGATGGGTCATTATCGTACAAGAGATAGAAATCTTTCGTACGCGATGATTCTTCCACGCATCTTTTAGCGCTTTGATATCGATCTGTCGACTTGTACTCAGGACCCTGAGCCCAAGTTTCTTCAGTTATCTCGTCGTAGCAGGACTGTTTCAGCTCCTTCTCCTGCTCCTCCTACTGCACCTCCTCCACCACCTCATCAGTATGCCATGACATTTGAGGGCATACATCAGCATTTATCTGCTTTGCACGTCTCGATGACGGACATGGCTCGCGAGCGTGAGTTTCGCGACGTCACCCATTATCAGGCGATGGCAAACTCCTTAGCTGATCTTCGTTTTGCTCAGACTGGTTATTCAGCCGGTTCCATCCCTAGAGATCCAGCTTTCTCTGGTTACCGTTGTGAGGATGAGGCTGTTCATGCCTACTTCCAGCCCGGTAACGCCTATGATTGGTACCGTCCTGATCGTGCTCCACCTCGTGACTTTGTTGGTGAGTTCTATGCTGGCGCCCTAGCTCATCCTTCTGGCGATGGTACCTCTGGTGCTGGTAATTCAGGACATGCTGGTCGAGCTGATGATGATGATGATGATGATGAGGATGATGATGAGGAGATGTGACTATCTGATTTTGAGTGATATTTTATTGTACACATGGAAATGCTCCGACATTCCAAGTTATTATCAGTACTTTTTTATTATTATTAGCACTTTTTAGTTTGCTTCAGTACTTTGTTATCTTCATGGACATGTTTTTTATGCCTCAGTTTATGGCATTCCAGTTTATTTTAGCACTATTTTTTCAGTTTCAGTTTATTGTAGCACTATCTCTTTATAATGCTTCATTCTTTATAACTGCCTGTGAAATTACATGCCTGTGATGATTTTTTTTAATACATGCCTGTGATATTTCTCTTTTATTTCTGCCTTATTTCTTTTATATGTGTTTTCTCAATATTTGTTACTTATGCATTGATTGCGAGGGAGCTTTATCTTTTGCAATTATTTTGCTAAGTGACAAAGGGGGAGAAAATTAAAAGATCTAACTTTTTTTTGAGATAATACAGGATATGAACAATTCTACTTTTTGATATTTTGAACAAGCTTAATGTTATATCATTCATAATTTGTCAATTATCAAAATCGGGGAGATTGTTGGCCCATTGGTCATATGGTCAACCTGATTTTAATAATTGATCAAACTCTGTCTGGATATACGAAGCTAGTCGGGACATCTCGAAATCTTGGACATGATCAAGAATGGCTATCCACTGAATTCAAGACCGAAGATCTGTTTGCCTACTCGAGTCTGTAATTCTTTATGCAATGTATTTTTCATTTTATTTGAGTCTAGGAATATATTGTACGCCGAGTCGTACTGGAAAATAGGCTACCCTTAAATGAGCTCAAAATGTTTTTAAAATGACCTCTCAAAAAGGTTTACAAAAAAGTTTTCAAAAAGGTTTTCAAAAATCACCAAAAAGCTTTTTAAAACCCTAACTAAACCCTGACAGAACTCGGGCCCAGTTCGGCCAGAGTTCGGCCAGAGTTCGGTTGGTGGCCGTTATGATTTTGAATCCTTGTTACTTGGTCCTCCTGCAGTTGCGGATTTGACCGAGATTTGCTCATAGAGTTCTGCCCGAATTCTGCCCGAATTCTGTCAGAAGTCTGCTTTTGGAACTCCTATAAATAGAAAAGGATTTCGATCATTTCAACTCACTCATTCACTTTCAATCTTCTCTCTATCTAAAGCTTTCTGTCTTCCAAAGAGTTTTCTAGAGCTTTCAATTTCAGATCCCAAGCCAGTTACAATCCTCTAGTCGATTTGCCAGTACGGTACGGTCTAGAAGTTTCTGAGAGATTGTAATCAGAAGGCTTGATTGAAGAATACCTCTTCACATTTGAAGTTGGACGAGTTCTTCGTATCAAAGCTCGCGTTGTAGAAGTTGCAAGGACTTCGTAAGAAAACTTGCAGTTTTTCCAATAGTGGATTCAACTGGTAGCAAGAGTTCTACCGACTGGATTAGTCCTCAACAGAGGGATACCAGTATACATCGCTGTCTTTGCGTTTGCTCTCTTAACTCTGCCTTTACTTTATTTTAGTTGTGATTAATATTCTTTGATTGTGTTGCTAACATTTTTAATTAGCATTATTCCGCTGCCAACTCTATTCACCCCCCCTCTAGAGTATTACGCTTTACTATTTCGTTCCTACAGTTATAATTCAATTAACCTATTTATTTGAGCAATATTTATTCAGTTTATATGGTATGATATTATGTGTCGTGTTACGTCCCTCTGAGGACCTGGTTGTCTCGCCAGGTGTGTGCTCTTGTCTTTCGCAGGTGTTTTAGCTCTAGCCGTGATCATCGCTATTTTTTCGAGGATGATTGCACTTTGATCGTCTTCGCTTCGCTCGCTAAAATCATTTTATTTCCCATGTATTTTTTCCTTTACTTGTTGGTAGTGGATTTGTCTCCGCCCAACATATTGTATCAAGACAATTCATTATCATTATATGATATCTTTTATTCATTTATTTTGTGTGGATGAGATTAGTCATAGTTCTACTGTATTTTACAGCTTATGTATTCATACGAGGTTTCCATATATTGGAGTATACTTCGTATGTATACAACTGGCATGTCTATATTTCTAGTCCTACGTATTTTGGGACTGGGGCGTTACATATCCTGACAGGATAACTCTGTTGATATTTACAGAGGATTTAGATGATGACTGCTCAACCTTCTCTGGGTTTGGCACAGACAAAGACTTTGACCAGGATCTACCTTTGGTGACAGTGCCCGTAGAGGATGTACCTTCTGTAGTGACCAAGTCTAGTAGGTTGACTGGACTGCGTTCCAACTGGATATTTGAGACTTGTAGTATACTTTATATTCGGGATCTTGTGTTATGTCTTAATTTCTGAACTTTTGTCTATGACTTGCATCTATATCTATCATGTCTTTATGATATTCGTGCTTATCTTCCTTAGATGTCTTATGATTGAGTTGAGATTATATACCTCCGTGTGGAGATGACAGGTTTATATACTTTGTGTCTAGATGTTATATGTCTAGCTGATCTATACAGCATTCTACCGTGGACACTGTGGTGTAGGCTGGACGTATCCATGTTCTCGTGGCCCTAAACAGGGTGCGGGTCGTGACAATGGAGTCAAACATAATGTTAAGATTTTGCTGCTCAACTAAAAAAAAGATTCCAAAGATGCATTAACATTGAACTCAGGGTTTCTCTCTCTATTCTTAGAAAAAGAATTAAGAAAAAACTTTTCTGCATAGGAAATGAAAAAAAGAAATAAAAACTTTTCTCAATAGTGATTTTTATTCTAAGTTTTATCCTGCATAGCTTTAATGTAGGATAAAGAATTTCTATAAAGACTTCTACATGTAGAAATTTCTATATAAAATTTTCATCTCTCGGTAAAAATTAATATTGAACCCTACTTTCAAAATTATTAAATTGATCATTTTATTTTCTGCCACGTAGGATAGAATTTGAGAACCATTGGAGAGAGAGAGAGAGAGAGAGGGAGAGAGAGAGAGAGTGTGTGTGTGTGTGTGTGTGTGTGTGTGTGTGTGTTATGCAATTTATTTTGGCAATTTCTAAGTAGTCACATGTTTTGCACAATATGGATACGAATATGGGTATTGACACGATATGGAAACACTCACCATTTTTCGGAAGCTACTAGTCATTATTAGAATGTTTTTGTTCCAGGGCAACTGATAACTTGAATAACAACATCAACGTTGACTCTAGGAGATAGCAGGCTACTGGGCTAGGTAGTCATCTACGGTCTCCTCCCACAAGGGGGGCCTTCATTATTTTTTTGAAATTTTAGTTTTTTTTTGAAGTAGCAGTTTTGACTGGCCCATGACTAAAATAAGAAAATATGAAGCTGGGGAAGTCCATGACTGCTTGAAGGAGAATTAAATAAAATTTGAAAATGAAAATAAAACGTCATCCCTATTTCTAAGTCGTACCTTTGATCTTCCCTTCTCATTGAAAATCTTTCTCACTGAAAAATAAACCAAAAAACTATCTCTCCCTCCTTCAACAGAAGTGCCCATGCTTCTCCTTTCCAGTTACTTACGTCTTTTTTTTCTCTTGTGAACCTTCCTATTAGTTTATATAAATACTAGTATTTGCTAAGCTAATATTATCTCCCTATATATGTAATATTCTCTCTCACCTCTCTTTATATATATATATATATATATATATATATATATATATATATATATATATATATATATATATTCTCCATTCTATTTTCGGCCAAACCGTTCACGGCAACTGACATCCTATTATTTTTCTTCATTCCATTGCCCTCAGTAAGGAGCCTGACCTGAGTTTGGACTCTTTTTGTAAGCGCATCACCAACATAGTACATAATTGTTAGTTAAAAAAACTAATAATTTTGAATATATTTTTCTATTGTTCGAAACATATTATAACTTGTTTTAGTGTTTAAGTTTTATTTATTTAATACATCTATAATTTCTTTGCTTGAATTGAATTTCTTTGTAAATTTGAACAAAAAGATTCAAGTCGTTACAAAAAAAAACGAAAAGCAAATAAGTTAGGAACAAGTTAGGATATTTTGCTGTTGAATTTGTGTGTACTTTCGGTCTCGAATAAGCTTGAATATTTGTGTTTCAGTCTCCATAATAAACATGATTAGTGTTTAAATCTCGAATAAGTTAAGATATTCGTGCTTCGGATGACTATTAAAATCCCACTAAAAGAATAAAAAAAAAGAAACAAAAAAGTAAATAAATAAATTAAATAATATAATAATATAATAATCAAATAATAAAATGATAAAATAATAAAATGAATAAAAAACCAAAAAACAAGAAAAATAAAAAATGAAAACAAATAACTATTAAGAGATTTAATATAAATATGACCTTGCACTTCGTTGCAAGTTATTAATAAAAAGCTATTTTCTTCCTATACCGCGTCTTCAACTCTCTGCGTTTGTGAAATTTCAACATGTTGTTCAAAAGAATTATTAGACGCATGTTCTTGCCTTATATACGTACAATTTAGCCTTGTACAGCATCACACCCTAGCGAGAACGATCCATTTGATGAAAATCGATGCGAGGACGAACGATTCGGTGGAATCGGGACGTACATAATGGTATCAGAGCACGATTCACTTCTTTAGATTTTTTAAAATAATTTCTTTTTTGAAGTTTTGTTGCGATTTCTCAATTGAATGCTTTTCGATGGAGGTACAACAGAAATAGGCGTAGGTGCAAAAGAAGTAGCTTCAAGCACAGAATCAAGTCCAATTTGGTGTGCAAGAGAAGCATATGTATGCCCTGAATCGGATAGTGGGTACCATGGAGACCAACAATAATGTAATGACCGTAGCAGTAGCTCGTGAGATCTTAGCTGAAGAAGAGGAAGAAATCCAACCTTCGACGATGAAGTCTTCTTCCTTGTTGAAAGCGACTGAATTCAAAAAAAGGAACCCACCTGAATTCAACGACCGAGCGGAGCCCGACATGAACACGGGATGGTTGGCGAAGATCGAAGGCTCATTCAATATCCTCAGCATCAAAGAGTCTAACAGAGTAGGTGAGCGACATTGCAGTTACAATTAAGGGCCTACGAATGGTGGGAAGTGAAGAAACAAGAGATCTACGAGGCATATCCCGACACCAAGATTTCGTAAGAGGTATTCAAGGAAGCGTTCCTGGAACAGTACATTCCCCGGATAGTTTATCGACAAAAGTAGGACGACTTTATGACTTTAAGGTAAGGAAACATGTCAGTCAATGATATGACTAACATTTCACAAGGCTTGCGAAGTTTGCTGGAGCATGTGTGTTGAACAAGTAAGCCTGGTGCAAATGTTCCCAGTAGGGCCTAAACGATGAGCTTCGTAGGGATGTTATGAACCAGAGATGTCAGACCTATAGCGAGTCCTATGATGTCATTCTTGATAGTAAACGAATCTTTAGTCGCATGTTGCAGAGGGCAGTGCCAGTTGTTAGCAAGAATTTCAACAAGCGTCTTTATAGATTTAAATGGAGGCCTCCTATCACACTGTCATAGACGACTACCTAGTTGACCTTGTGATAGGACTGGACCTGGGAGAGGGTATCTAAGTGTAGGAGCTTCTATATTTTAGTCCAAAAATATCACATAGATAGCAATTTGGAGAACTATAAAGTTGAAGGAAGTCAAGTCCAATTAACCCCCAAAACTTGCAAATTATAATATTTGCATACAATAGAGGAAAATTTTCAAAGACTAAAGATGTATAAAATCGGAAAAGAACTATTCAATCAGCACCATTGGTCTAATGGTAGAATAGTACCCTGCCACGGTACAGACCCGGGTTCGATTCCCGGCTGGTGCAGTTGATTCTATTATTTATATATGAAGGATAAAAACTCCAATTATTCATATATAATGTATGTAAATATATTTTTATTTCTAGCAATATAAGGATAAAAATGACAGGCTTGCTGGAGTCAAACATATGTTTGAGATTTTGTTGCTCAACTAAAAAAACAATCGTTGCTAGATTCTTAAGCTGCATTAACATTGAACTCAAGATTTTTCTCTCTTCTCAGAAGAAGAAAAAAAATTAAGAAAAAACTATTTTTTTCATAGCAAATGAAAAAAAGAAAGAAAAAACTTTTCTCAATAGTGATTTTTATTCTAATTTCTATCCTTCAAAGCTCTAATGTTGGATAAAATATTTCTATGAAGGTCTTTTATGTGTAGAAATTTGTATATAAAATTTTCATCTCTCAGTGAAAATTAATATTGAATCCACTTTCAAACTAAATTATTAAATTGATCATTTTATTTTCTGCTACGTAGGATAGAATTTGAGAACCATTGGAGAGTGTGTGTGTGTGTGTGTGTGTGTGTGTGTGTGTGTGTGTGTGTGTGTGTGTGTGTGTGTTTTGCAATTTATTTTGGCAATTTCTAAGTAGTCACATGTTTTGCACAATATGGACACGAATATGGGCATTGACACGATATGGAAACACTCACCATTTTTCGGAAGCTACTAGTCATTATTAGAATGTTTTTGTTCCAGGCCAACTGATAACTTGAATAACAACATCAAGGCTGGCTCTAGGGGGTGGCGGGCTAGGCAATCATTTAGGATCTCCTCCCACAAGGGGGCCTTCATTATTTTTTTGAAATCTTTGTTTTTTTTTTTTTTGAAGCAGCAGTTTTGACTGGCCCATGACTAAAAAAAGAAACTATGAAGCTGGGGAAGTCCATGATTGCCTAAAAAAGAATTAAATAAAATCTGAAAAGAATGAAACGTCATCCCTATTTCTAAGCCGTACCTTTAACCTTCTCCCTCTCATCGAAAATCTTTCTCACCGAAAAAATAAACAAACAAATGATCTTTCCCTCCTTCAACAGACATGCCCATGCTTCTCCTTTCCACTTTCTAACGTCTTTTTTCCTCTCTTGTGAAGCTTCCTATTAGTTTATATAAATTCTAGTATTTGCTAAGCTAATATTATCTCTCTCTATATATAATATTCTCCTCATCGAAAATCTTTTTTCCTATTAGTTTATATAAATTCTAGTATTTGCTAAGCTAATATACCTCTCTATAGACTATATATATAAAATTCTAGTCTAGTGGTTAAGAGAGATGTATGCGGCCCGAGTGGTCAGGAGATCGATTTCCAGTGTGACCGTTCGCCACAATTACCTTCTTTAATATATATATATATATATATATATATATATATATATATATATATATATATATATATATATATATATATATATATATATATATATATATATATATATATATATATATATATTCCTCCATTCCATCTTCGACCGGATCTGTAGGTTGTAGCAGAGTTCACGGCAACAGATATTCTATTATTTTTCTTCATTCCATTGTCGTCAGTAAGGAGAAATTATTAGATGGTCCCGACTCACCACGTGGCGAGGATGAATGGTGAGCCCGACCAATAATTAATTGACACTTGACATAAAAATAAAAAATTCACTTCAAATTTAAGCCAAAAACATCAAAAAAAAAATTATAATGGTTTTGAAAAAAAAACAACTATTTTTTTATTTTCTGTGAAGTGATTTTTTTATATTATTTATATACATATTTTATAAAAAAATTATGCCAAGTGTCAATTAATTATTGGCCGGACTCACCATTCACCCTCGCCACGTGGTGAGTCGGGACCATCTAATAATTTCTCGTCAGTAAGGAGCCTGGCCGGATTTTGGACTCTTTTTGTAAGCACATCACCAACATGGAATACATAATTGTTAATTCAAAAAACTAATAATTTTGAATATATTTTCTATTGTTCGAAACATTTATAACTTTTTTTAGTGTAATTTTTTATTTATTTAATACATCTAGAATTTCTTGGCTTGAATTGAATTTCTTTATAATTTTGAACAAAAAATTCAAGTCATTACAAAAAGAAACAAAAGCAAATAAGTTAGGAACAAGTTAGGATAAGTTAGAATATTTGTGTTTTAGTCTCCACAACAGACATAATTAGTATTTGGATTTCGAATAAGTTAATATAATTGTACTTCAGTTGACTGTTAAATCCCACTAAAAAAAATAAAAAAAGGAAACAAAAACAAAACAAAAATGAAAAAAAATTAAAACTAAAAAAACTAAAAACTAAAAATTAAAAAAGTATAAAAATAAAAAAATAAATAAAAATAAAATTGAATAAAAAACCAAAAAAACAATAGAGAAAAAAAAGAAAAAAGGAGAAAAAAATGACGAAAAAACGAAAAAAATAAAAAAAGACAAAAACGATTAAAAAAATAATGAAAACAATTGAAAAAAGATCTTTAAAAAAGTATAAAAACAAAAATAATAATAATAATTTTTTTTCGAGCCAAAAAAATATACCCACATATTTTTAAGCGAAATGATATCCATGTTTTGTAGATAAATTGTTCATTCGGGTATTAGTAATTTTCGAAAAAAAAATTAACCTAAACCAAACATGAAAATAGGTTTTCTATAATAATTTGTCCGGAACACATACACTGTTATTGCCGGGGCACAATTTTTCGATGGAAAACTGAGAATATGAAACAATTGTAAAAACAATGTTCCAACGCAACACTTCTAGGAAGGTTGCGTAAGTATAACGAAGATCTAAAAAGATATCGTTATGATATTACGAGAATCTAAAAAGATTTCGTAATCACAGCAGCGAAGAAGATGACAGGCGAAAGATGGAAGATGGCCTACTGGGGTGAATAATCACCGTTGCTCAAAGCTTTATTCGCCCTACACGAACAGCTTCCAGGAACCAGCAAGTTCGTCGGAGAACTTGGAACACTCCTGCTCTTCTGACTCCTCGGATGGACACGAACTCCCGTGCAAAAGCAACGCTGGTGCGGCGCCTTTTCTCTCTCTCTCGAAGGCTATAGATCAGAACTGAGTTAAAGAACACGTCTAAAATCTCTGTTTACTTGTGCTAAAGAACACTTCGTAAACTTTCTGGTGGCTTCTCTTTCTATTCTGTAATGAGCCTTGAGAGAGAGGATGCCTTATATAGGCCCTGTAGCAACTGGTCGGTTGCCACAAAGTTAGGGACGTGGTAATAACCACCTCGAACATATAGCAACCGCCCAGAACATACAAACGCACATTCTGCTGCCAACTGTGCACACACCCAGCGCTCCTTGCACTCTGTGCGACAGAGCACGTGCTGAACTGTGCACACTGCACGCACTGCGTACACCACGCACGCAGCGCAACCAGCGCAACCCGCACAACCCTAGCAACCCGCGCAACCCTGCACAACCCAGCGCAACCCAGCGCAACCCAGCGCACCAAGCGCAACCTGAGCACAACCTGGGCGCGCACCTAGGCAGCGCAACTGGGCTTGCGCAACTGGGCATGCACAATTGGGCAGCACAACTGAGCTTGCGCAACGTGGCAGCGCACTATGCGCCTAGCGACGATGCTGACGTACTAAGTGCAAAGTGCGCCAACAAAATGCCACATTACGTCTCATGAGCCCATGAGTCCGAGTCCGAGTCTGTGTCCGAGTTCGAGTCCGAGTCCGAGTCCGAGTCGCTAAGCCCCTACGGGGCTTAGCTCCCATGGAAATGAATTTCCCAAGAGCAAAAAGCATGAATGCTTTTATTGTTGATTTAGCCCTTTTTCCTATTAGAAAAATAACCCCACATGGCACACCCATGTGCACCTCCACACCACATGTGCATCTCTAAAAAAGGAAAGCTATTATATAGAGATACAACTCCTTTGGTCTAGCCGATGTGGGACTAAAATTCACTTAGAAAAAGACCAAACTCCAACAATCCCCCAGATATCTCTATATATATGGGTATAAGTGTTCCCCACAGTAACTGTCCATCATGCATTAGGAGAGATGTCGCTTACGACTTGAATCTTCCCGTGTGGGTCAAACAACAGACTATAATACAAGAATGGACTAAGCCTTGAATTCTGCATCATAGCTAAAATTCTTTCCACTCGCATAATGTAGTTACGTGTGCTTCTAGCTACACAATAAAGGCCCTGTGCCAGCCTGGTTTCAGTGTATAATTTTGGGCGTCTACAAGTTTACCCTCAAGAGACGGCCTGATATCTCTTTGTCCATACACTATAGGTGAGTTCATTATAAAGAGACATGGCATGAAGCGCTTTGCGCTTCCCTTGCGGTGCTATGCCGCTATGACATGGCTTAAAGCCGAGGCATTACCCCTCCCTGGGAATCACCCCATATCTGGGAACCTTTGTAGTGTCATACTACTGTAGCATGAGGCAACTGCCTCTTTGTAGTACCAAACTACCCAGCATGAAGCCTTAGGCTCCCTTGCGATGTTACGTCGCAACGACATGGCTTGCAAGGCCGAGGCTTTATCCCTAACCGGGTACCTCATCGTGGTGTCGTGCCACTGTAACATGAGGAACTCCTCCGCTTTATAGTGCTGACTACACCCCTCTTTATTTTAACATACAGCATTAGGCTAACTGCCTATTTGCGGTGCTACACCACTGTGACTTGGCCTGTAAAGCCGAGGCTTTATCCTATTCCTGGGCAGCACCCCACATATAGGAACCTCATTGTGGAGTCACCCCACTGTAGCATGGAGTTTCACTCCTTGTAGTGCTGCTCTATCGTGCTTTCTGTAAAGCACACCAGGCATTCACTCTGCCTGAGAACTCATTAAGGCAATTATGCCAACCTTCCCACAGGAACCGTTTTTCAAAAAAAACAACAGTAGACAACAGTGGTTATTGGTCCGTAACCTCTCCATGCCCAATAGAACATGTACCCACCGTTCCTGATATTTTTTCGATTAGTGGTCCTCCCTTGAACCAAAAGCTAGATGCCTAGTAGATAAATCTTTGAACTAATAGCATAAAACTTTATGGTAGGAATACAATAATACAATATCAGAATGCCTTCAAGCCCATTTTACAAGCTGTGTCATTGACCAGCTGGCGCTTGAGGCCCTTGGTGAACGAATCTGCCAGATTCTCCTGACTCCGAACATCAATCACTGCAATAACACCTCTCTTGATAAGATCGTGTACTGCCCTGTGCTTCAACCGCATAGTCCTCTTCTTCCCGTTGAAGAGGTCATTTGATGCCACCGCCACAGTCGCCTGGTTGTCGCAGTATATCGGTATCGCCGGTATTTGTGCCTCAACCACTAGAAGATTATACATGAGCTTCCGAAGCCATTTTGCTTCCTCGGCTGCGGTATCAAGTATAAAGAACTTAGATTCCATGGATGACCGCGAGAGCATAGTCTGCTTCTTCGACTTCCACGATATAGCAGCTCCATCCATTGTGAAAATGAATCCACCTGTGGACCTCTCGCTCTCCACCTCTGAGCACCAGCTGGCATCACTGAAGCCTTCCACTACCGGTGGATCTCCGCTATAGTACAGTGCATATGTCTGAGCCTTCTTGAGATATCTCATAACCCGTTTCACAGCTTTCTAGTGTTCAGCACCTGGGTTTCTCATGAAACGACTCAGCATTCCCACGATAAAAGCTATGTCAGGCCTTGTAGCATTAGTAGCATACATCAAACTTTCGATTACGCTTGCATACTCCATCTGCCTGACGCTTTTCCTTGAATTAGGCTTCAGCTTCAGATCACACCTGTACGGCATATCGATCCCTGGAAGATCCCGATACCCATAACGAGTGATCATTTTCTCAATATAATGAGACTGTGACAGCGCCAGTCCAGTGTCTATCCGGATGATCTTGATCCCTAACATCACATCAGCTTCCCCCAAGTCCTTCATACTGAACTTGCTTGAGATGAATTTCTTTGTCTCCGTAACACAGCTAATATCTGTACCTAGGATAAGCATGTCATCCACGTACAGATAAACGATCACACCTCTTCTATCAGCGAACTTCGTGTAAACACACTTGTCCTTATCGCTGACCATGTAGCCATTTGACCTTATAACTTTGTCAAATTTCTCATGCCCCATCTTGGGAGCCTGTTTAAGACCGTACAAGGATTTCACCAACTTGCAGACTTTGTCTTCAAGACCCCTGATGACAAATCCCTCTGGCTGTTGTATGTAAATCTCTTCGGTCAGCTCACCATTTAGGAAAGTCATATTCACATCCATCTGATGAATCACCATTTTATGTATTGCTGCGAGAGCAATCAACATTCTTATGGTGGTCATCCGGGCTACTGGAGCATACGTGTCAAAATAGTCAATCCCCTGCTTCTGAGAAAACCCCTTGGCTACCAACCTAGCCTTGAACTTATCAATAGTTCCGTCTGCTTTCATCTTCTTCTTGAAGATCCATTTGCATCCGATGGGTTTCGCTCCTTCAGGAAGATCAACCAACACCCAAGTGTTATTTGAGGTGATGGAATCAATTTCATTGTCAATCGCCTCCTTTCAGAAAATCGCATCTCTGGTCTTCATCGCCTCATTATAGGTAAGCGGATCAGCTTCCACATGATAGGTGACAAAGTCACTTCCGAAGTCCTTCGGCCTTCTCACACGCTTAGCTGACGGCTCAGCTTGTTCTGGTTCAACCGTTGTTTCAACAACAACATCTTCTTGGACCACATCTTCATTAAAGACTTTAGTTTCTTGCGCACCCTCATTATTCTCCGGAACATCCGGAAGAACAATATTCTTGTGCCTTACAAATTTGTCTTCAAAATATTCTGCGTCGCGAGATTCAATGATATGATTTGACTCAATATCAAGAAATCTCCGAGCATCACTCTTCTCGGCATACCCCAAGAAGATCATCTTAGTAGTCCTTGTCCCAAGCTTCTGAATCTTCAGATCTGGAAGCTTGACATATGCCAGACACCCCCACACTCGAATGACATTCAAGTTAGGTCTGACCTTGAACTAGAGTTCATGAGAAGTAACGTCTGAAGTTGCATGAGGCACTCTATTTAGAATAAAAGTGGTCGTCAATGCAGCTTCTCCCCAGTAGCACTTAGGAAGACCCGCAGTCAATAGCATTGAGTTAATCATTTCTGTTAACATTCTATTCTTCCTCTCTGCTACTCCATTTGATTGAGGAGAGTACGGAGCCGTAGTCTCATTGACAATTCTATGTTATTTCTACTCCATTTGATTGAGGAGAGTACGGAGCCGTAGTCTCATTGACAATTCCATGTTCTTTGCAGAACGATGCGAATTCATGAGACCTGTACTCCCCACCACGATCACTTCTTATCCTTTTGAGTTGTTGTCCAGTCTGCCGCTCAGCTTCGGCTCTGAACTCCTTGAACTTCTCGAATGCTTCGTCTTTAGCCTTCAGCAAATAGACGAACGCGTACTTTGAGAAGTCATCGATGAAGGTTATGAAATACTTCATCCCGGCCTTTGTAGAGAACTGTTTGAAGTCACAGATATCGGAGTGTACCAACTCCAGAAGATCTGTACTTCGATTAACCCGAGTAAAGGGTTTTCTTGTGATCTTTGTTTGAGCACAAACTTCACATTTCTCTACCTTACCCCCACATTTGGAGATAAGTCCTAGACTAGACATTCTGTTTATTCGTTTACAATGAACATGTCTTAGCCTATTATGCCACAACTCAAGAGTATAAGCAGAAGGAGTGATTTCATTAATCACATTAATTACATTGGAGTGATTTACAAGCTGAATTTTGAACATTCCTTCGGTGTAAAAAGCTTTTCCGAAATATGTTCCCTTGATAGACATCACCATCTGGCTAGCATTGATGTCCATCCTGAGGCCTGTATTGCAGAGTAGGCCTTCCGAGATCAGGTTCTTGGCGATAGCAGGTACGTGCTTCACGCCTTGAAGCGTCAGAGACTTCCCCGAAGTCAGCTTCAACACCACCGTCCCGATCCTGAGCACTTCAGCTTGTGCCTGGTTCGCCATCATAACCACTTCAGAAGTAGGGGTGTATGTGGTGAACCACTCCTTACTAGAGCAGACATGGCAGGATGCTCCAGTGTCTACCCACCAGTTAGAGTCAGTCCTTACCGCATCAACTTGTGCAATCATAGCAACAACGTCAGTGATCATAGATACCTTACTAGGCTCTCCTTGCTCTGATTGCTTGGTCTTTGCTTTGCATTCATTCTTGAAGTGGCCCTTCTTGCCACACTTGAAACAAGGCATCTGAGACTTTGCCTTCTTTCGCTTGAAGGAAGACCCCTTCACGTTCAGATTGTTAGGGTCCTTCTTCTTACTGTGGGAAGCCGCCTGCTTTTCCTTTGGTTTCTTGGTATGAACCAAATTGGCGTTAGCCAATTGCTTGGACAGTGTGTCCACCTTTAGTTGAGTTTGCATCTGGTCCTCAACATAGATTTCTTGTAAGAGATCTTCAAGGCTGATCTCTAACTTTTTTCTATGCATGTTTGCATAGAACTTATGCCACCCAGCGGGAAGCTTTGAGACAATCCCTCCAACAACGAACTTGTCAGGGAGGGGCATCGCCTCGTCTTCCAACTTCTGTCGCAGCTTCAGAAATTCTTTTACCTGCGGCAGTATGGACTTCTCGTCCTCAAATAGCCATTTGTGATATTTTTCAACCACAAATATCTTGCTCCTATTTTTGTCTTCTTCGTACAGTTTCTCCAGAGACTCCCATATGTCTCTGGCAATTGGTTTCTTACTGTAGGATTCTGCTAGAGAATCCTCCATAGCATTCAGGATAAGCAACCTGCAAATACTATTCTCCCTTCTCCACTTGGCCTGAAGTTTAGTAGCCGTAGTAATGGCGGCAGCAGACCCAGTATCTGGAACAGTAGGTTCCTCTTCAAGCAGCACGTGATCAACATCTCTGAGTTGAAGAGTGAGATAAACCTTCCTCTTCCAGACTTGATAATGCTCTCCATCAAACTTTTCTAACTTACAGAAGTCAGTGTTGAGGAGTGAAGCATTAAAGTTTTCTATCGTAGCAATAAAGCTTTAAGATTGTTAGTGCCGGGGCACAATTTTTCGATGGAAAACTGAAAATATGAAACAATTGTAAAAACAATGTTCTAACGCAACACTTCTAGGAAGGTTGCGTAAGTATAACGAAGATCTAAAAAGATATCGTTATGATATTACGAGAATCTAAAAAGATTTCGTAATCACAGCAGCGAAGAAGATGACAGGCGAAAGATGGAAGATGGCATGCTGGGGTGAATGATCACCATTGCTCAAAGCTTTATTCGCCCTACACGAACAGCTTCCAGGAACCAGCAAGTTCGTCGGAGAAATTGGAACACTCCTGCTCTTCTGACTCCTCGGATGGACACGAACTCCCGTGCAAAAGCAACGCTGGTTCGGCGCCTTTCCTCTCTCTCTCGAAGGCTACAGATCAGAACTGTGTTAAAGAAGACGTCTGAAATCTCTGTTTACTTGTGCTAAAGAACACTTCGTAAACTTTCTGGTGGCTTCTCTTTCTATTCTGTAATGAGCCTTGAGAGAGAGGATGCCTTATATAGGCCCTGTAGCAACTGGTCTGTTGCCCCAAAGTTAGGGACGTGGTAATAACCACCCCGAACATGTAGCAACTGCCCAGAACATGCAACCGCACGTTCTGCTGCCAACTGTGCACACACCCAGCGCTCCTTGCACTCTGCGCGACAGAGCGTGCACTGAACTGCGCACATTGCGCGCACTGCACGCACTACGCACACCGCGCACGCAGAGCAACCAGTGCAACCCGTGCAACCCTAGCAACCCGCGTAACCCAGCGTAACCCAGCGCACCCAAGCGCAACCTGAGCGCAACCTGGGCACGCACCTGGGTGCGCCAACAAAATGCTACATTATGCCTCATGAGCCCATGAGCCCGAGTCCGAGTCCGAGTCCGTGTCCGAGTCCGAGTCCGAGTCGCTAAGCCCCTACGGGGCTTAGCTCCCATGGAAATGAATTTCCCAAGAGCAAAAAGCATGAATGTTTTTATTGTTGATTTAGCCCTTTTCCCCATTAGAAAAATAACCCCACATGGCACACCCATGTGCACTTCCACACCACATGTGCATCTCTAAAAAAGGAAAGCTATTATATAGAGATACAAATCCTTTGGTCTAGCCGATGTGGGACTAAAATTCACTTAGAAAAAGACCAAACTCCAACATACACTCACCCATACTCTTCAACACATGCAACAACACCCCAAACAAAGGCCAACCGCGTCGCTTTGAAGCTTACTAGCTATCCGAAAATAGATTCAAGGAAGTTCTCGAGCGCAACTGGAACACAACCCACCCTCATCATCCTAATGCTCTGAATTTTCCACTCCGACTCCGAGGATTAATGACCAAGCTCAATAGATGGTGACAAGCTACTATCGGCAACATCAACAGGAGTTCAAATACTGCAACGTAGACTTCTCAGTATTCAGTCGGAAGAGCCAACACCTAGCTTGATCAAAGAGGAAAGATCCATTGGAGCAGAACTCAATGACCTCCTTCTCCTTGAGAAGAAGGGATGGATTGAAGGCGGTGACGAGAATACTTCGTACTTCTATACTAAAGCAACGAACAGGAGACGGAGAAATGTGTTGGACTTGCTAGCAAAAAACCAAATCTCACTCCTATTCCTATGCATACACGTTGAAGAATTCTTAGATCCACTTATATTGGATGAACATGCTATTTTTGGGTTACTTTTTTATTATATATATATAAATATATACCACTCCATTCTTCTTGGAAAAAGCACTCTTGACTTTTAGTGATTTTTCTACAAAGTCTTTCTCTCTTTCTTTTCACTCGTCACCTCCAACTTCAAATTCTGTTCTTCCAATTTTTCCGTTCTGGGCAAAGCTAAGTTCAAGGTCACTCTTTTCGAGTTGTGTGCGACGAGAAGATACTGGTAGAGCGGGGGTTTCACCAATAGGAGCATTCGGAACAAGTTTGCACAAAGACCCGAATCAACTCTTAGGACAGTGTGCGCGACTTCTCCGGAGGCCGGTAACATTTACTTTATTTTATTTTGGTTGCAGATTTTTTAAAAGAAAAAATTGAATATTTTCCAACAATCTAAGAGTTGACTATTTTCCAACAAACTTAGCAGTTGCAGACTACAATTTTGTTCTATTAATTACTGATAATTTTCTTGTGTTAAATTTGTTTAGAGTTACATTGCAAAAAAAAATACTGTTAAGAGTCACATTTTTTAACAATTCTGTTCTGTTAAAATTGTTAACATATTTGCTTTAAATAATTAGAAAACTTGCTCACTGATAAAACTTGTTGCTACAATATTTCTAATAATATTTGCTTAATCGAAAACACTTGTTACTGACAATATTTCCAGTTATATTGCCTTATTGATAATATATAATATTTGTTACTAGTGGTATATTACTGATTTGTTAACATAGAAATATTTGTATGTTGTAAATCACTAGTGCTAAATTACTGATTTTTTAATATACAAATATCTCACTTTCATTTACTTCAGTTAAAAAATTATTTGCTATTTATTAAATAACTGTCATATCTGCACAAATATATTGTTATTAGTCATATAATATTTTTTTTCTCCCTATACAATTCTAAGACTGTTGTTATCAATTCTGTTTTCAGAGGACCGTTTTAGAAATTGACATGTTTCATAAAAAAAATTGTATTATTACCTATTGTCAATAGTATACTACTTTTTTTCTTTACTCAATATTTCAATTTAAGCTAGATAAATAGTTTATTGATCTTGTAAATCCCTTTAAATCTAAGTCCTAAAAGTAGAGATTTGTTTGGGTACAAGCCGAAAGGGTCCTTCTGTCAACCAAAAATAAATAGTCCTAAGCGACACAGTATTTAACCGTCCCCAGTGGACCTCCGCTAGCTGGAAACCGGCCCCTACAGCTAACCCAAGCTTTTCAAAACTTAAAAGACTAGTTTTCAAAGGTTGATTACCAAGATCTTTCAAACTATTTATTCTTGGACATTAGTCATCTTTATTGAGTAAATACATTTTTCCTGCAGACCTTTAATTATCTTTATAGAAATCATGACTAGTATAAAAGAATATTCTAGTTTCTTCAGGTCAGTGAGTTACCAACCCTTAGTTAATATTTATTTTCATTCTGATGATTGGTGGTTGGATTCTGGAGCAAATGTTCATGTTTCATTTGATCGCTCCTGGTTTTCAAACTATCACGAATCAGGTGGAGGAATTATAACCTTAGGAGATGGCTCAACGGCTCATATTGTAGGAAGAGGAAGAATAGATTTAAAGATGATATCAGGAAAAATTCTACCTCTTCATAATGTACTTCATGTGCCGTCAGTTAGAAAAAATTTGGTTAGTGGATCTCTGCTTGTAGCCTCAGGATACAAAATTATAATGGAGGTTAATAAAGTAGTATTTTCCAAAAATGAGCTATTTATAGGAAAATGATTTATAAAAGATGGTCGTTTTATTTTGAGCACTATGAATAAAATTTCAAATCCTTCTTTTGTTATTGCAATTGTTGAATCCTCCAATATTTGGCATGGCAGACTAGATCATGTGAATTTAGGATCTCTTAAAAGGATGATGAACTTAGATCTTATTCCTAAAACTCCTATTGATGATAAACACAAATGTGAGATTTGTGTTCAAGCCAAACACACTAGATTACCTTTCAAATCTGTCCATAGGTATTTCGAACTCCTAAAACTTATCCATAGCGACGTTTGTGATTCCAATAGGATTTTGACCCGAGGCGGTAGAAAATGCTTTGTCACTTTTATAGATGATCATTCAAAGTATTGTTATACCTACCTTCTTAAAACCAAAGTTGAAGTTATAGACAGATTCAAGGTCTATAAATATGAAGCTGAGAACCAGTTAGAGAAAAGGATTAAGATTCTTAGATCAGATCGTGGTGGAGAGTATACCTCAAATAAAATGACTAATTTTTGTGAAGAACATGGAATAATTCATGAGATAACTGCCCCTTATTCACCACAGTCCAATAAAGTTGCTGAAAGATAGAATCATACTTTATTAGACATGGTTAATGCCATGCTTCTCAGCTCAGGTGCTCCTAATAATCTGTGGGGAGAGGCCTTATTGTCAGCCTGTTATATCCTTAATAGGGTACCTAGTAAGTCTAATGATAAGATACCATATGAGTTATGGAAAGGCCGAACTCCTAGAATTAATTACCTTAAAGTTTGGGGTTGTCTAGCTAAGGTAGGAATTTCTGAACCCAAAAAGAGGAAGATTGGACCTAAGACTGTAGATGTTGTGTTCATAGGATATGCTTTAGATAGCAATGCCAATAGATTTCTTGTAACTCATTCTGAAGTAAATACAATCTCTAACAACACCATTATAGAAGCTAGAGATGCAGTTTACTTTGAGAATATATTTTCATTTAAGAATAGAATTTCTTCCACTCCCAATAGCTCTTCTCTTGCCCCTGCTACTAGTTCTCTTTTTCATCCATCAAGTTCACAAGATGAACAAGATATAGAACCTAGAAGAAGTAAAAGAGGCAGGATTGAAAGAAATTTAGGGGAAGGTTTCTTCACTTATTTGATAGAGGGTGATCCCTCAACTTATGAAGAAGCAATATCTTCTCCTGATGCTCCATTCTGGAAAGAAGCCATCAACAATGAGTATAACTCCATTATGGAGAATAACACTTGGTTTTTAGCAGGCCTACCTGTAGGCAGTAAACCAATAGGTTGCAAGTGGATATTCAAAAAAAACTTAGAGCCGACGGTACCATAGAGAAATACAAGTCTAGATTAGTAGCAAAAGGTTTTACCCAGAAAAAAGGATTAGATTATTTTGATATCTACTCTCATGTAGCTAGAATCACTTCTATCAGAACCCTTCTAGCCTTAGCTTCTATTCATGATGTGCACTACTAAAATCTGCTCAATTGGCGACATAAATTTAGCGACGTTCGATTAACGTCGCTAAATTGTGTTCATTAGCGACGTTTTATAGAAACGTCGCTAATAGTCACTACTAGCGACGAAATAAGCGACGTAACAACGATGTATATTAATTGCATGAGCTAGTCGTCGCGAAACGTCGCTCTGACGTCGCTAATAGCGACTAATTTAGCGACGGTAGTATTAGCGTCGCTAAATTCTAATTATATTCTCCCCCAACGATTCATTTCCCTCCATTTGACTCTCTCACTCTCTCTCCTCCCCCCCTCCGGCGCTCTAACTCTCTCCGGCGCTCTCACTCTCTCCGGCGACTCTCACTCTCTCTGGCGACTCTCCTCCCTCTCCGTTACGTGACTCTCCCCCTCCCTCTCTCTCTCTCTCTCTTTGGCTGTTTTGGTTGTTGGTGGTTGGAGGGTACGGATGGCTCGGGGGGAGGGGCAGGGGGGATGCGGGTGGTTGGGGGTGAGTGGGGGGTGGCTGGGGGGTGGGACAGGGGGGACGAGGGCGGCTGGGGGAGGGGAGCTAGGGTTAGGGTTCGGGTTAGGGGTGGGTATGTGTGGGTGTGGGAGAAGGGAGCGGGGGGGTGGGGCGGCTGGGGGAGGGGAGCAATGGGGGTGGGGGCTGCTGGAGGAGGGAAGCAGGGGGGTCGGGGCGGCTAGGGAAGGGGAGCAGGGGCGGTGGGGCGGCTGAGGGAGGGGAGCAGGGAGGGTGGGAGCGGCTTGGGGAGGGGAGCAGTAGGGGTAGGGGCGGCTGGGGGAGGGGAGCAGGGGGGGTAGTGTGGCTGGGGGAGGGGAGCAGGGGGGTGGGGGCAGCTTGGGGAGGGGAACAGTGGGGGTGGGGGTGGCTTGGGGAAGGGAGCAGGGGGATGGGGGCAGATGGGGGGAGGGGAGCAGTGGGGGTGGGGGCGGCTGGGGGAGAAGAGCAGGGGGAGGGGAGGATTAGGGTTTGGGTTAGGATTAGAGGTAGTGTAGGGGGGAGGGTGGCTTAGTCAGGGGCACCGATAGTGCCAAAAAATCTGATAATTTAGTAATAATTATTTGTTTTCTAACACCGAAAAATGTGATACTCCGATTCGAACGTACCGATAGTGCCGATATTTGTAACAAGTAGTTTTGTTGGTTGGTTAATTGGTAACATGGTGATCGGGACATATAGTCCCTGCAGCCATTCGACTGGCGAGGCAGAAACTATGGTACGACATGGTGATCAGGACATAATCCCTACAGCCATTCGACTGGCGAGACAGAAACGATGTAGCCGTAGATAAAGTTGACTGTCCTCCGACCCTCATCCCTCGGCAATGATGATATGATAACCTATCACTATATCTTATATAGTAGTAGATAATGTCTTAGTATTACATTATGTGAGTTCATCTTGATTCTGTTACATTCTTCAGATACTAGATACGATAAGAACATATACTACACCATATATACAGAATATAGATGATTCACACTAATGTATGCTAGAATAAATTTTGGGTTGTGTTCTGAGCCATCCGTTCTCACACTTGGCAAAAATTTGAATTTTTTGTATTTTATCTGCTTTTGAAAATGTACTCAAACGAGATGATGGTTCCTTTAGTTAGCTTGCTTACGTTACAATTATATTATTTGTGAATATCGATCTTACCAGATGGCACCCATGACTCGAGGAGCGACATGTCATTTGAGAGAAACAGTGAATGCTGAGGTGGCTCCTCCTACTGTTAAGGAGGAAGTAGCACCGGTAGCTAGTGAGACCGGGAGTTCTATTCATCCAGCACTGGTAGCTAGTGAGACCGGGAGTTCTATTAATGCAGCACTTGCAATGGACTACATCTCTCCTGTCGCCGTTGATCCTACTTATACGAGGTGGTTGCGTGATCGTCTCACTGAACGTTTGCGTGAGCTGCGTGGTTCTCATTAGCTATTAGTACTTATTTGTATTAGACTATTTGTATTGGGTTATTTTTGTGTTAGACTATTTGTATTGGACTACATATACGAATTAGTACTGTGTCAATCTCTGGATTGTATTGGACTACGACATAGTGATCAGGACATAGTCCCTACAGCCATTCGACTGGCGAGGCAGAAACTATGTAGCCGTAGATAAAGTTGACTGTCCTCCGACCCTCATCCCTCGGCAATAATGATATGACAACCTATCACTATATCTTATATAGTAGTAGATGATGTCTTAGTATTACATTATGTGAGTTCATCTTGATTCTGTTACATTCTTCAGATACTAGATACGATAAGAACATATACTACACCATATGTATAGAACATAGATGATTCACACTAATGTATGCTAGAATGAATTTTGGGTTGTGTTCTAAGCCATTCGTCCCTATACTTTACAATTAAGCATATGAAATATATCGTTGAAGAACATAAAACTTGTGGTCGTTACTGCAGAAAGTGCAGACTGATATGAACAGACGCACGAAAAGGAGGAGATAAAAGCTGTAATAAGTAAAATTGTGTTTTGGATGTTCTACTCTTGTAAGTTCTTTGTTCACAAAGCAAGATATAATGAATACAGAATAAGTATCGAGTTTATAACTCTTGTAAGATTTATACTTGAGTTACGAACTCGATCACTATATCTTATATAGTAGTAGATGATGTCTTAGTATTATATTATGTGAGTTCATCTTGATTCTGTTACATTATTCAGATACTAGATATGATAAGAACATATACTACACCATATGTACAGAACATAGATGATTCACACTAATCTATGCTAGAATGAATTTTGAGTTGTGTTCTGAGCCATCCGTTCTCACACTTGGCAAAAAATTAAATTTTCTGTATTTTATCTGTTTTTGAAAATGTACTCAAACGAGATGGCACCCGTTCTCACAGATGGCACCTAAGACCCGAGGATCTCGCTTGAGGGAGGTACAGATGGCTGTGAAAGAGGAGGTGGCTCCAGCTCCAGAGGACAGTTCTACCGAGAGAGCTGCTCCAGAAGTAATTCCTAAAGCCGAGGGAGCTGTGAAGGAGGAGGTGGCACCACAGAGCAGTTCTACTGGGAGTTCCAGTCATATATCTCCTCTGGATATTGATCTGGCTACCGCGGATCCTACTTATGCGCGCTGGCTGAGGGAGTTCTATCTGCCCCAGCATAGACGACAGTAGATACATATATTGACTGAATTTGTTTTGATGGATATATCTCATCTGGATATTGTGATGGATATTTGTTTTGATGGATATATCTCCTTTTGGATATTGTAATGGATATTTATTTTCTTGTGTGTGAAGTATATTAGTATAGCTTACTGTGTGATGCATATTGTGATGTATATTTGTTTGTGTGATGTGTGATGCATATTGTGATGTTCCGAGAGGCTTGAGGAGACGAACAATTATTTTTGGTCTATTCTGGATTGTATTGTGCGGGCCGGTGTTGAGTGTTCCACCGAAGGGGTCGGCGAACCCAGGGATTAGATTCTGTATTTTGGATTGTACATTTGCATTCTTGATTCTTTTTTTTAATAGTTTTTCAATTTAGTGACGTTTATATTCGTCGCTAAACTTTAGCGACGAATATAAAGGTCGCTAAAAACGTCGCTAAAGTGTTGACGTGGCAAGTAATCTGATGCCACCACATCGTCGCAAGAACGTCGCTAATGTGTCGCTAATCGACGACCACTTGAAAACGTCGCAAATAACATCGCAAATTAGCGACGTTATAAACGTCGCTAACTAACGTCGCCCTAGCGACGTTTTGCGACGTTTTCTCGATTAGCGACATGCTTTTTTCTGTCGTTTATTGAACGTCGCTAAAAACATCGCTAATTTAGTTTAGCGACGTTTTGGCCTAGTTTAGCAACATTTTGGAACGTCGTTAATCTGACAAATTTTTGTAGTGATGCTAATCCATCAAATGGATGTAAAGAAAACATTTCTAAATGGAGATTTAGAAGAAGAAATATATATGGAGCAACATGAAGGTTTTATTGCTAAAGGTCAAGAAAAGAACGTCTGTAGATTAGTAAAATCTCTTTATGGCCTAAAACAAGCTCTCAAGCAATGGCACAACAAATTTGACAAAGTCATTTTAGAATTTGGTTTCGTACCAAATAAATATGACAAATATTTGTATTCTAAAAATACAAATGGAAGTTGTTTCTTATGTTTTAATGTTGATGATATCCTTATTCTAGGATCTTCACTGGAACTGATAAATAACACTAAGAATTATTTATCTAACCAATTTAACATGAAAGACCTAGGCAAAGCCAACTTGATCCTTGGAATGCAAGTGTCCAAATGCAAAGAGGGCTATACTCTATCTTTAGCACATTCAATTGAGAAAATACTAAGAAAGTTTGAGTATTTTGACAAAAAACCTGCCATTACACCTTATGACAGTAATGTTTGTCTCAAGAAGAATGAAGGATAACCTATAGAATAACATAGATATTCACAGATGATAGGGTACCTTATGTACATAACAATAGGACCAGACCCGATATTGCATTTGCTATTGGGAGACTAAATAGATATACTAGTAACCCAAACCAGTCTCATTGGATTGCATTAGATAGAGTATTTAGATACCTTAGAGGTACTCTAGATTATAAACTTCATTGTACTAGACACCCCGATATTATAGAAGGTTATTCAGATGCAAACTAGGTAACTGATTCACATGATATGAAATCCACTACTGGATATGTTTTTTACTCTAGGAGGAGCTACAATCTCCTGGAGATCATGTAAATAAACTATCATTGCTAGGAGTACAATGAACTCTAAAATGATAGCTTTGGACACTACTTGTACAGAAGCTGAATGACTTAGAAATCTGATTATGCATATACCTGTTTCTCATATTCCTGTTCCTGCAATTTCTATCAATTATGATAATAATCTGTTATTGAACTACTAAAGCATGATTCTGTGAATGCTAAGATGAACAGGCACCTGCAGATGCGCTTCAAGTCAATAAAGAGCCTATTAGGCAAATATGTGGTTCTTGACTATATAAAGTCAGAAAAGAACCTTGTAGACCACTTGACGAAGGGTCTGTCTAGGACATTAATCCTAGAATCATCGAGGAGGATGGGGTTAAGCCCATAAGTTAGTCACCAGCAGTGGCAACCCAATCGAGTCTGACTGGAGATCCCAAGAAGTCGGTTCAATGGGTAGGAACAAGCTGGACTAGGTGACTATTATGGAACACTGACCCTGAGATTAAATTCTCTTTAAAATAAAAGCCCAAGAGGCTGTACATGTGTACATTAATACCCCATCCCTATGGTGACAGTGTTTCTTGTATGATATGGATAGGGTGAGTTTAGACTTTTAATAAGTCCAAACATGATATGCAGGATTGATTTCTATCACCAACCCTTGAGGACTTACCTATATGAGAGGTTGTGAAGGCCGCGACTATAGGATAGGACGATCCTAGACAACTCTCATGAATATGAAGTAAGTGCGCATGGCCAATAAAAAGCGCCACCCGATAGACCCAAGAACCTCTAGCGTACTATGTGTGCTATTTTTTGAATCTGGTTCAAGAAGTCAGATTCAAAGCATAGTTCATCAAGTACTTATTCAGACTAAGACAATAGTCACTAAGTGAGATTCAAGGTTGTAGTCCATCTCATCTATGCATAGTATATATATTTGCCCAGATACTATCTCTCATGTTCTTCTCTTTCATTTTTCGAAACTTGGTTTTTTTTTTGGAGGGGGGATTGTTGGACTTGGTAGCAAAAAATCAAGTCTCACTCCTATTCCTATGCATACACGTTGGAGAATTCTTAGATCCACTTATGTTGGAAGAACATGCTATTTTTGGGTTACTTTATCAGTATATATATATCACTCCATTCCTCTTGGAAAAAGCACTCTTGGCTTTTAGTGATTTTCTTACAAAGTCTCTCTCTCTTTCTTTTCACTCGTCACCTCTAACTTCAAATTCTGTTCTTCCAATTTTTCCGTTCTGGGCAAAGCTAAGTTCAAGGTCACTCTTTTCGAGTTGTGTGCAACGAGGAGATACCGGTAGAGCGGAGGTTTCACCACTAGGAGCATTCGGAACAAGTCTGCACATAGACCCGAATCAACTCTTAGGGCAATGCTATGTACGTGACTTTTCCGGAGGCTGGTAACATTTACTTTATTTCATTTTGATTGCAGATTTTTTTAAAAAAGAAAATAGAATATTTTCCAACAAAATAAAATTAGATCTATTCGACTGCCCAATGGCGCGTGGACCTCTGACCAAACTGTTATTACCTCAGGCCTTATAAATCATTTTGAGTCTATTTTCCAGGAAGAAGACATCAACAATATGGAACCCTCCTTTGTTGTAACAAATAATCCTATTTCGGTGGAGGAGAACTGGAAACTGGGAGGGACACCATCAGATGAAGAAATTGAAAATACTATCAAATGCATGGGTCCAATGAAGGCGCCAGGCCCTGACAGGTTTCCCGAGCTATTCTATCAAAGAAGTTGGCATATCGTCGGTGAGGATGTATCATCAATCACCCGTGGCTTCTTCATTGATCCGCACATGCCCTCCAACATGAATCACACACATTTGGTGCTTATTCCGAAGATAATCGAGCCGGCCACCCCAAGTGATTTTCGCCCCATATCACTGTGCAACGTATCGTACAAATTGATATCGAAGATCCTGACAATGCGGCTTCGGCCTTTGATGGACAAGCTGATATCTCATTTTCAAAATGCATTCGTCCAAGGGAGACAGATATCCGACAACATCATAATCGCACAAGAGATTTTCCATTACATGAAGTATTCTAACAGCAAAAAAAAAGTCTTTTGTCCTAAAAATCGATATGGGGAAGGCCTATGATCGACTTTCCTGGAGCTTCATCAAGAATGTTCTACACTGCTTGGGTATTCAGGGACATACCAACGCCATCATTATGGAGTGCATCATGTAATCCTCATTCTCTATTCAGCTCAATGGGCGATCTGAAGGTTTCTTCAAACCTGGAAGAGGAATCCGCCAAGGATGTCCTCTCTCTCCCTATATTTTTATTATATGCATGGAAGCCTTATCAAGACTCTTCTACTGCTACGAAAGAGATGACCTATTCCACGGCATCCGAATCAACAGGTACTCCCCATCCATCTGTTGGAAATAGTTCAATTTAGAATGATTCAAACGTTGCACTTTGAGAGCTTGCAGCATTTTTAGGAAAGCCATGACTTGGCTTTTGGAGTGAGCTGTTAGCTCCTTTCTTTTTGCTGTCACAGTTAACTTCATGTACCTATATGAAGCACTCTATTCTATGAATAAAGCACCGAATACTTTTGAAGTATAATTAACTCTTGCACTCTCTTGCTAGCTCTCTTTCATCTTCTTGTTGTCTCTTGCTATTAATTTAACATTCTGGTATCAGATCTTAGGTTCGTGTTGAAGCTGGGAGCAAATTTTCATCGTAGAAGATTGCTACCGTTGCATTTTGAAGGTTTGAAGTAAGTGTGCTAGTAAGTTATTTTTGGAGGAGAAAAGGTACATTTATTTTTTGTTAATTTTGTTGTTGGTTTGATTTATTTTTTTACGTATAAAACAAAAATGAATATTGGAAACGGCCTTAATCTCTCACAAACTTTGATTCCTATGTTTAGTGGTGAAAACTATAGTTTTTGGAGAATCAAAATGAGAACACTTTTCATTTTACAAGATTTTTGGGAGCTTGTTGAGAATGGCTATGCAGAGACGGATAGGACAGCAGAAATGGGAGATCTTCGAAAAAAGATGTGAAGGCACTACTCATATTGCAACAAGCGGTGAATGACTCCATCTTTCCAAGAATTGCGAATGCTGAGAAGTCAACCGATGCATAAAAAATTTTGAAGCAGCAATATGAAGGTGATGACAAGGTAAATCCGTCAAATTACAAACACTTAGAAGTGATTTTGAAAATCTTTGTATGAATGATGCTGATACAATTGATGACTATTGTACCAAAGCTGCAAATATTGTTAATCAGTTAAGAACTCTTGGTGAAGAGTTTGACGATAAAAAGGTAATAGAAATTTTTTTAAGAACACTTGTTCCTAAATTTGACCATGTAGTAGCTGCAATAGAGAAATCCAAAGATTTATCTACATATTCTTTTAGTGCACTAACGAGTTCTCTTCTAGCTCATGAACAAAGACTAAACAGGACTACAGAAAAGAATGTTGAAAGTGCATTTCAGACAAGAGTAGAAAACACAAAAACACATCAAGGTAGAGGATTTGGAAGAGGTGTCTATCATGGACATGGCAGAGGCAGAGAAAGATCTGACTGAAACAATCAAAGAGGAGACACCAACAATAGAGGCAATCGAGGAAGATCTGACTGGAACAATCAAAGATGCAGCCACAATGATAGAGGTAATCAACACCAAAACTACAAAGAAAAACAATGTTATTTTTGTAAAAGATAGATAGAGGTAATCAACACCAAAACTACAAAGAAAAATAATATTTTTTTGTAAAAGATTTGGCCACACTAAGGCATACTGCTTTGCCAAAGCTAAGCAGCAAGCGAATTACGCAGTGAACAGAGGTGATGAAGGTAAAGAAGATAGTAATATTTCTATGACTTGTTCTGATTCTAGAAAAGATAGAAGTAATATTTGGTTTTTTTAGATAGTGGATGTAGTAACCACATGACAGAGGACAAAAAGCTTTTTTGTGATTTAAATGAATCTGTCAAGACACAAGTTAGGCTGAAAAATAATACAATTATGCAGATTGAAGGAAAAGGTACAGTTGCAGTAAAAATAAAGTCAAGTATGGAAAAGGTAATCCATGATGTTTTTTATATTCCTAGTCTTGGCCATAATTTGATAAGTGTTGGTCAACTGATTGCAAAGGGTTATTCAATTACTTTCAAAAATGATACATGTTTGATTGTGCCTAAGAATTCTGATAGGCCAACATTAAAGATTCATATAGCTGAAAATAAAATGTTTCCTCTTGAAATTTCATGTCTTGATAATTATGCTTTAGTTTCTAATGTAAAGAATGTATCTCAGTTATGGCATTTACGTTATGGACATTTACATTTTAATGGCTTAAAGTTGTTAAGTCAAAAACAAATGGTTCTAGGCTTACAAGGAATTGAATGCATTGATACTATTTATGAAGGTTGTGTTTATGGAAAACAACATCATGCTTCTTTTCCTGTTGTAAAGTCATGGAGAGCTACTAAGCCTCTAGAACTTATTCATGCTGATATTTGTAGCCCAATGCAGACTTTATCACTGAATAAGAATAGCTATTTCTTGCTCTTAACTGATGATTTTTCTCGAATGAGTTGGGTATATTTTTTATCAAAAAATCTGAAGCATTTTCTAAGTTTCAAGAGTTCAAGGTATTTACTGAAAATCAGAGTGGAAATGTTATAAAAATCCTCAGAACTGATAGAGGGGGAGAATTTTTATTGACTGTGTTTAACAATTTTTGTAAAAAAAATGGTATATGCAGGCAGCTTACAGTGAAGTACACACCTGAACAAAATGGCGTAGCCGAGAGAAAGAACAGAACCATTGTGGAAATGGCTCGGAGCATGCTGAAAGAGAAAAATCTACCCAATGATTATTGGGCAGAAGCTGTTGCAACTTCAGTATATCTACTAAATCGCTCGCCAACAAAAGTTGTACAAAAAATGACACCATATGAAGCTTGGTTTGGAAGAAAATCGGGAGTAATTCATCTCAAGGTATTTGGTTGTATTGCTTATGCATTTGTTCATCCTCAAATTCGTAGAAATTAGATGATAAAAGTGAAAAATGCATTCTCCTTGGCTATAGTAATGAATCAAAAGCATATCGTTTATATAATCCAATAATCAAGAAGTTAATTATCAGTAGAGATGTAATATTTGATGAAAATGCTAGTTGGTTGTGGAATGATAGTCAACAGGTTCAGAAGATTGCTGAAGGGCAAAATCCATCCATACCACATCCTTCAAACGAAGAAGTTATGTACTCAACCAACATATTCAACATTGGTCGCATCTCCAACAAGTGCTTATACTATAAGTAGAAGTCCTCCAACATCTTCGACATCGATCGCATCTACATAAGAAACTCCAACAAGTGCTTATACTATAAACAGAAATCCTCCAGCTTCTGATGAAGAAAGTCCTCCAAGAAAGGTAAATTCCTTATCAGAGATTTATGCTTCATGTCAGTTTGCTTTAATGGTTGCAGAACTAATTTGCTATGAAGAAGCATATGGAAAAGAAGAATGGGAGAATTCCATGAAAAAAGAAATTACTGCAATTGACAAGAATCAAACATGGGAACTGACAGATCTGCCTCATGGAAAAGATGCAATCAGAGTAAAATGGGTGTACAAGGTAAAGTATGACGGTGAAGGTAATGTAAAGAGGTATAAAGCACGTTTAGTTGCTAAAGGGTATGCACAGGTATTGTAATGCCCCAGTCCCAAAATATGTAGGACTAGAAACGTAGTCATGACAGCTGTATTCATACGAAGTACACTCCAATATATGGAAACCTCGTACGAATACATATACTGTAAAATACAGTAGAACCATAGCTAATCTCATCCACACAAAAATACATGAATAAAAGATATCATATAATGATAATGAATTATCTTGATACAATATGTTGGGCGGAGACAAATCCAATACCAACAAGTAAGAGAAAATACATGGAAAAATGAAATGAGTTTGGCGAGCGAAGAGAAGACGATCTAAGCGCAATCATCCTCGAAGAAATGAAGATGGTCAGGGCTAGAGCTAGAGCACCTGCGAAAGACAAGAGCACACATCTGGAGAGATAACCAGGTCCTCAGAGGGATGTAACAAGACACATAATATCATGCCATAATAATTGTGATATAAAATATAAAGTAAGAAATATGTATGCAATCAGGTGCCTAACCAGTCTATAGTGATAATACAATAAGAACAAACCTTTGACGCATGGGCCGGATCAGGAATATCAGGAATCAGGACCGTATCTCCCACTGAAGATAATCGGCAATCAGGACCGTACCTCCCACTGGAGATAACCGGCAATCAGGACCGTACCTCCCACTGGAGATAACCGGCTATCAGGACCGTACCTCCTATTGGAGATAACCGGCAATCAGGACAGTGCATATATGACCCACACATTAAGGAACTGTTCTTTCCACCCAATGCCTATTATGTTGTATCTACAACATAAAACCTCAATTAACCGCTAAGTCAAACTAAGCATGCAACCTCTATTAGCGGTTATTCCTATCGCACGGCTTATACGTACCGGTGGCCAGCCAATCACGCACGCGGTCCGTATTCTACATGCGACACACAACTTCGTGGTACAACATGTCAAGGCTAATGAATAAAACACGCAAAGATGGTCCCTTAAATCTAGGTTTTATGTGTAAGAAAACTAATACATAGCAGGAAATATAATTGAACAGTAAGTTTTAACAGGTTACGCCATGTATCACAGTTTATTTTACATAAAGAAAATAATAAATAATGCATGAAATATGAGCTAAAATAAATAAACAGCAAATGGCAATGTGTCTTGCCTGATAGTATGCCTGGTGTGCTGCGATGATCAATGTGGCACGAACTGCGACTTCGGATAACAACTACACAAGGTGACCTCTGATGGTGGCACGGACAGTTCCATTGGGTCCAGAAGGGTCAAATTAGTTAGGTTCGACATAAGGTAGTCTCGATTTGGCAAGGGAATAGGAGAAAGGGAATTAGTCATGGACTGTCGGAAAATCGAGAAAAAAATAACATATATCCAAATTTTGAAAGATATTTATAATTACTTAAAACTAGTTTTTCATGAGTCAAAATATTCATAGGAAAAATATTTAAAGTCAAGAAAAAATCGTTTTGGCAAAAATTCTAAGTTGTAAAGATAAGGTTATAGATAGTAACTACACTTGATAAAAATGTTTTAACTAAATAAATCGAAATACTACTAACTCATCTAGGCCAAATTATAACTCAAAAATAAATATTTAAAAAAATAGGAAGTTTGGGACTATATAGTACCAATAATTTAGATAAATCCTTTAAAACCTAAAATTATTTAGGAGTAAAAGCCTTAATATTGACAAAATATAAAACTATAACTTTTAAATGGATGTAAAATACTATAATAATATATTTACGTCCCAAATCGTATTTTGAAAATATATGTAGGGTCAAACACCATATAATATTAGGAAATAGTGGTATCATTATAATAGTTGTATTTACTTAAGGACACACAAAAATATTGTCATGGAATCATAATTTCCCTGACCAAATAATATGCAATTATGCTAATAATGTATTTAATAGTTTAGGAACTACTAAAATCAATTAGAATACAAATGAAAAATATATATATACAAATGATATCTACAGCTGTTGTTCTCTTCACTGAAAGAGAACATTAAATAGAGAAGACCACATTAAGTATCACACTTAATAAAAAGAAAAAGAAAACGGAGAAAGGAAAGAGAGAGAGGAATGTGATCGGGAGAGAAAGAGGGAAGGAGAGGCGGAGAGGAGAGAGGAGCGAGAGGGAAGATAGGTAGAGAGGGAACTGGAGAAGGGAATGGCGGAGGATTGGAGTGGGGGTTCCGTCGTGGGGTTTCGCGACGGAGGCGGGGAGCTTGCCACAGGCGGCGCTGGACGCCAGGGTTCTCGAGCGCACGACGGCGACGGAAGAGCTCAGGCACGGCAGAGAGTGAGGGAAAGGGGAAGGCTGCGGGAGGCTGTGCAGCTCGTCGGCGGTGAGGCTACGGACAGCGGCGGCGCAGAGCGGTTAACCACGGCCATGGGAGGCGGCCGGGCGGCTTAGCGGCAAGCCGGAGGGTTCTCGGTGGAGGGGTGCTCTGGGTTTCTGGCGAGGGTTTTTACCGGCGCGGCGAAGATGTACGACGTGGCGCTGCACGGAAAGAGGGCGGCGGAGCTGCGGGAGTGATCGGCGGACGGCGCGGCAAAGCGCGGAGGCGCTCAAGACTGGGAGGAAAGTTGGAGGATCCGGTGGATCGCTCTGGATGTGCCGGCACGGGGACGTGGAGGGTGTCACGACCCGCACCCTGTATAGGGGCACGAGAAGTGGGTACGTCCAGCCTACACCGCAGTGTCGGCGGTAGAACGCTGTCCTAGGTCAATCATCTAACAATATAAAAGTACCTGTACAGTTTATACTCTCCGAATGGAGGTGACAAACAGAAAATAATCTCAATCACATCTAGGTAGAAGAATGAAAGATAGACAGATAGGCAGTAGCTCAAAGAGAACAGTAGAATAGATGAAATAAGTCCAAGTGTCTAGGATAACATAACATCAGAATGTCAACTCATAATACAATAAGTCTAAGAGTCTATACATAACTAAACATCTCAAAATACAACTCAGATGTGAGACAAAATGATAATATAGAAAGACTGCCTAGACTAAACTGGTCTAGACTACTGGAACAACATCCTCAGCTGCAGGTGGATCCTGCTGAGGGTCTACAACATAAGTATCATCTAGTCCTGCTCCATAATAGGTAGACACCAGGGCCTCCTCCTCATCCTCTGTAATATTTTTAACAGGTCCAATCAGGACAGGAACGAGCACAATACATCTCACGCAGCGCATAGTATGATAGGAAATATAAAGCATGCAATAGAGTAAAATACAGGAAATGCTGAAAGAAGATACATGTAGCAAAAGAGATAACTGTAATGAAATATCTACTATAATAGAGAACTAGCAGTGTCTAGTGAGTCAGAGTAAAATATAGACATGTGAAATAGCATAGGAGATTCATGACTACAGCTAGGAGTGATTCATGACTACAACTACTGGGGTAATATCCACATGACTATTTCCACTCCCCCATCCCCAATCAATACACAAGGATCCGTTCAAGTTATGTTAAGATTCATGATAAGCCCATAAATGGGAGATTCATGAGAGGCTCTGTGAGCATGAGAGTACGTGAGTCACAAGCGATTCGTGAATCTATGAAAGCATAGAGATACATGATGATTCGTGAAAAGCACAAACATGCTGTATCTGATGCTCCCGAGGGAGATAACATCTCATGAAAGGATCCATATAGTACCAATCCGTGATAACAATCATGTCAGCATCAAGTAAAGTAATCTAGAGCAAGAATATAAATCCTGGCAAATATGAAACGGTCAGAGAATGTACTCGCCTGATAACTGAATGTCTGAAGAAGATATACTGTCTGAGGAGAGGTGTATGGCTCCTTATCAGAGCAATACAAGCCACAATGTATCCACAATGGTAAAAATAAAGTATACAATGCATACTACATGATTTTAGGTCAATCTGGTCAAAAGTCAACTCTGGGTCAACTCTAATAGTCAACTAGGTCACAGGAAGTCAAACTAAGTTAATAAGGTCAAACAAGGTCAAACAAGTCAAATACTAGTCAACATGATCAATCTGGATCAAGTCTAGGTCAAACTTAGACCAACTAAGGTATTGGTCAAACAAAGGCCAGTCAGTCAGGTAATTAGGTCAAACATGGTCAGACTAGTTAAACTAGTCAAAGTTAGGTCAACACTAGTCAAATAGTTAGGGTTTTAGTCAAACTAGTCAAACTAGTTGTTTTAGGTCATTCTTAGTCAATTCTAGGTTAATTAGGTCAAGGTTTGACCTAAGGTTGACTTTGGTCAACCTTTAGTCAACAAAGGTTAACTAGTAGGGTTTTGGGCCTTTAGGTCAAATTGAGTTAGCCCGCAAGCCATAGGCTAGTAGCCTAGGCCATAGGCTATTCTTAGGGTTCCATAGGCTAGTGATTATAGGTTTCTATATAAACCTAGACTTAGCAAGTTATACATATATATATATATATATATATATCTATATATATAAATATATATATACACATCAATCTACTATCTATATGCCTATATGGGAATACCATATATACCATACCCAAAAACCCACATACATATGATACACTATATATGTGACCTAAAACGAATATATATATATATCAATATATATATACATATATATATATATCTATATATAACTATACATATATAAAAAGAGGAAAGTGAGGGACATAGAGAGAGAGACATAAAGTGAAAGAGGGAAAACATGACAGTGAGAGAGAGGGGAAAATGGGGGTGACTGGACAGTGGACAGGAGGGGGGTGTTCTCAGATTTCCTGAGAACAGGAATTGCCCCCCCTCACAGAAAATACACACACACACAATTTATATATACATATATGTATATATACAAACACAACTCCCTATATACACTACCAAATACCCCCAAAATTCACCCACACTCACACATACATATATACTATATATTTATACACTGATAATATACCAATACATATGTAAAACATATCAAAAATAGGTTTGAAATTCATTTCTGAAAAACTGGGAAAAATCCCAAAACTGGAAAATAGCATAGTGCATAGGTAAACTTGTGTAAACCCATGTACACATACTAAACCGAGCTATGGCTCGACACTAGTGGTTGGTAACTGAGCACCTAGGTGTCCTCTAGTGTCTAGTGTCCCTAGGAGTCCACCACGACACGACACAACGTGTCCAACCGCCCAAAAACCCAATCGGGTAAATCAAGATACGCACACACACACGCAGTGTCGTGCACGTGTGCACTTAACTCTAGGACACGACACACTCGCACCCGTGCCTCGTGCTCGTGCACGAAGGTGCAGCTAGGGGTTGGGCACGTGTCCAACACCCTGCACCGTGTCCACGTGTCTCACAGTGTCGACACGAGAGCCGTATCAGTCGTAAAAACACGACTGATGCGCGCGTTTGGCACCGCATCGTGCAGTGAGTCACGCGCCTCATGGACACGACACGAGCCACGTGGGGCCTCATGGTCATGTCCACGTCTAGTCCAAGTATAGGGCTACATACTCGTGCAAATACGAGGTGTCCTCGACTCGTGTCCATGCGATACGAAGGCCGTGTGCAAGTCGAACTTTCGACTGGACTGTGCGCGTGCACGACAGTGTACGACCAGTGCACGTGTCCTCGTATCCTCGATACGACACGAGGTGTCCTAAAATTTTGGAGGCGTGTGCACAAACACTGCCCCCGTGTCCATGCCAAATTTGGCGTGTCGACGTGATCTGTGCAGTGCGCACGAACCGTGTGGTAGCAGGACACTGCCACACTGTGCAGTGCAGTGCAGTGCAGTATGTTCGTGTCTGATTTTGACACGGACACGACACAATAATGTGCTCAGTAGGTTAGGGTTGTGACCTAGGTGTCTAGGGCTACCCAAAAACATATTTTGTTTCACATTTTAATAAAAACCAGTTCTTTGTGGCATTTCAACAAACACAGTTTCCTAGTCTAGGATACGTGTCCGATACGGACACCCAACCAACTCAAACCTTCACCAAATTTGTCCTACAGTACCCTAGTACCTAGATGCATGCAAATATGAAGAGAAAACATAATATTAACATGGTTTATGGATATTTATCAATTTGGTGAAAAATTAAGAAAACACCCAAGTAGGGGGGGTGTTCTTCCACTTGGTGATGCCCAAAAGCTTCCAAATTCCTTGATAGCAGGCCCTAACTAGTACCCTCTAGTGTAGGGGAGTCCAATGCAAGAAACTAGAGGTGATTTGGATCAAAATTGATCAAGTTGTGTAGGTTTGAAGAAATAGGGTTTTTCTAGGTTTAATTTCATGTAAAATGATCATGAATAAATGTGGGGGGTTAATATAGGATGGTGGGCTGCCAAGGGGGGGTCCTTGGCCGGCCATAGCAAGGAGGGGGGTGTCCTAGGCTTGCTTCTAGGTTAAGGCAAGGACTTTCATGGTAAAGGCTTGATATTTTGAGTAAATCAAGCAAAATATCCTCTGTAAAATATCTAGATATTTATCTCACTTTAACCATGACCAAGTATCTATCCTCTTAGTCATTTTAGGTTAGTAATCAACCTCTAGATTAGGCTAAACTTGGTTAGGGGCTCTCATGACACTTAACAATAATTAAACAATAATAAAAACACATAAATCTAAATAATTCCAAATAATTCCTAGAAATTTACCAAAATACCCTTTAGGCTAAAAATCACTAATTTGGTGTTCTAAGCCTATGGCTAAGCTCTCATGGTCATGGCAACTTCTAGGTTAGAGAAAACTAGGGTTTACACTAAGTTATACTAACCAAAATCACAAAGTCATAAGTCATGACTTAGCATGACTTTAGAAATGGTTTAACTTAACTAAAATCACCAGAAAATCATACCATGACTAAAATACCACTAATAAATAATAAAAATAATAAATTTTCAAAAATCCCCAATTTCAGAAAATAGGGTGTTACAAGTCTACCCACCTTAAAATAATTTCGTCCTCAAAATTTAGATGGTCGTACTCCTCCTAGGTCAAACCTCCAACAATCAGGGACGAAGCCACTACCTAGGCAACATACAAGGTCAACAAGCAAAATATGGGTAGTAGACCTATACTGGGTCATGTCCAAAAATTGGCTAACAGTTTTAGGTCATAAGGTGTCCTTAATTCAAATCGAAGCCAAAAGTAACTCCATGGGGTAAATCAGAATGGAGCCTCGGGTCAGAAAAATCGTACTAAGCAAATGAAGCACACAATGGTATGCCTGAGTGGGATACTAAGGTCATAGGTGTAGTATGTCATGTCTAGGTTAGGTATGTGAAGTCAGTTTTGAGAAAACAACTAGTCTTGTGCTCCAATTTAAAAGTCACGGTAACGTGCCTACGGTGATCATAATTTAGAGTGGGAAAGGTCTATGGCCTAAATTAAACAAAAGATTGTGATGCAATAGTGATGTAAAGGACAGGTTAGGTGGGACAGTCCTGTTTATAGGTATAGACTAGGAAGATAAGGAAACAATAAATCACAGGGCTAAAAGGGTTACCATTCTATGGTCAGAGCTACTCTATCAAAAAGGCATAACATATATACACTAATTTATTTAAGGGAAAAATTCTTGACAAAAGAGTTTAGTCAAGAATTATATTAACAACTAAACTACTCCTACTCCTACTCCTACTCCTACTCCTAAGTAAGAGATGAAGAAACAACAACAATCGACAAAATCAAAAGAACTAACAGGTCAAAACTGATCACTAATAAAGAACAGATAGGAGCAGATGGAATTGGATTTTAAGATAGATAAAATGAAGCAAGGTGGGAATGGAATTTAGAATAACATAACCTGCAAGCACATCGCCAACTGCCTGAGCATCCTCAACTGTCATGGCGTAAGCACGCCCCTGCTGACCTCTTCCAGCCTGCTGCTGGAACTGCAAAAATCTCTGCTGCTGTGGCTGTAATGGTCCTCTCTGCCGCTGTCCTACCGGGGCCTTGGCTCCTGCTCCTGGTGCTGCTCCCTGTGCTACTCTGCCTGTGTACTGGGAACACTTCCTCAGCTGGTGGTCTGCTGCCCCACATAGTAGGCACGAGCCCAACCTCTTCCTGCACTCTCCCCATCCATGTCCCGATTTCTTACAGTTGGGATAACTAGTAGTCTGCTGTCTCGGGGCCTGCTGCTGCTGCCTCGGCTGCTGATACTGCTGTGGCTACCTCTGCTGCTGCTGATAGTGAGGCCTCTTGGCCTGACCTCCACTGCTGCCTGCTCCCTGTGTATCACGGCCCCTCTTGAGCTTCAGCTCAAGATCATCCTCAGCTGCCATCGCTCCTGCCAGAATCTCCTCAAAGGTGGCATTCCTGTCACTCTTGGTCAAGGACTTGACCTCCTTGACCAAGCCCTTCCTGAACCTCCTCGCCTTCGCTGTCTCGCTAAGGCCCTCTATAAACCTGCTCAACCGGCAAAACTCACCGGAGTACTCCTCTACAGTCTGGTTCCCCTGAACCAGGTTCTCGAACTGGGTCTCCAAAGCACCGACTGCATGATCCGGAAAAAACTTTCCCTTGAAGAGCTCCTTGAAAACTCTCCATGTCTGCCCTGGAGTGCCTACTCTCGGGTCCGTCTGATACCAGGTACGGGCAAGATCCCGCATCTGGCTGGCTGCTGCCTCTATCTGTAGTCCGGCTGGTATCTCCGCCAGTCGGAAAATCTCCTCAATGTGCTCAATCCAGTCATCAGCATAAAGAATCCCCTCTGTCCCCAAGAAGTCCCTGGGGTTCATCTTCTTGAAGTCCTGAATGCCCGGAATCTTCTGCTGTTGTGGCTGTCCCAATCCTCCCTGTGGCTGGACTGCCAACATCTCCATCGTCACTCTAGCCAGCTGATGGACCTCATCAATGCCTCTGGTAAATGCCATCGTCTGATGCTGTTGCTGGGTCTGCTGCGACTCTAGGAACTGCTGGAAATATGTAAACATCTGTGCAGCATCCACAAATCCAGATGGCATCTGCTGTTGGAACTCCTGCTGGTGCTGCTAAAACTGTGGCTAACGAAACTGCGGGGGAGGCATGGCTGGGGTAGCTGGGATGGTCCCCCGAATAAGTAGAGGTGCACCCCCAAATGTGGCAGAAGCTGCCACATGAGCTGGAATAAGGGGAGCTGTGGTCCCCGGGTCCTGGTGAGCTGGACGAGAGGTGGCAGACCTCTCAGTGGTGTCACCTGGACCGAGACGCTGTGATCGTGTCTCCACCATCCTGAAGACAGATCAATAAGGAAGTCAATAACGGTACAAGGATGATAGTATCAAAGGACAATATGAAATAGATTATACAGATTTGAACAATAGTCAGTAGATTCAAATCCATGGAAATTTCCTAATTGTGATTGAGCATCCACTCTCTCTAAGCCTATTTCTTAAATCCTATCACAGGCTGTAGTGATACTCTAGTTCGAATACCACTACATAAACTCGAGACCTGCATGGGCCACCACTAAATATGTGTCACGACCCGCACCCTGTATAGGGGCACGAGAAGTGGGTACGTCCAGCCTACGCCGCAGTGTCGGCGGTAGAATGCTGTCCTAGGTCAATCATCTAACAATATAAAAGTACCTGTACAGTTTATACTCTCCGAATGGAGGTGACAAACAGAAAATAATCTCAATCACATCTAGGTAGAAGAATGAAAGATAGACAAATAGGCAGTAGCTCAAAGAGAACAGTAGAATAGATGAAATAAGTCCAAGTGTCTAGGATAACATAACATCAGAATGTCAACTCATAATACAATAAGTCTAAGAGTCTATACATAACTCAACATCTTAAAATACAACTCAGATGTGAGACAAAATGATAATATAGAAAGACTGCCTAGACTAAACTGGTCTAGACTACTGGAACAACATCCTCAGCTGCAGGTGGATCCTGCTGAGGGTCCACAACATAAGTATCATCTAGTCCTGCTCCATAATAGGTAGACACCAGGGCCTCCTCCTCATCCTCTGTAATATTTTTAACAGGTCCAATCAGGACAAGAACGAGCACAATACATCTCACGCAGTGCATAGTATGATAGGAAATATAAAGCATGCAATAGAGTAAAATACAGGAAATGCTGAAAGAAGATACATGTAGCAAAAGAGATAACTGTAATGAAATATCTACTATAATAGAGAACTAGCAGTGTCTAGTGAGTCAGAGTAAAATATAGACATGTGAAATAGCATAGGAGATTCATGACTACAGCTAGGAGTGATTCATGACAACAACTACTGGGGTAATATCCACATGACTATTTCCACTCCCCCATCCCCAATCAATACACAAGGATCCGTTCAAGTTATATTAAGATTCATGATAAGCCCATAAATGGGAGATTCATGAGAGGCTCTGTGAGCATGAGAGTACATGAGTCACAAGCGATTCGTGAATCTATTAAAGCATAGAGATACATGATGATTCGTGAAAAGCACAAACATGCTGTATCTGATGCTCCCGAGGGGGATAACATCTCATGAAAGGATCCATATAGTACCAATCCGTGATAACAATCGTGTCAGCATCAAGTAAAGTAATCTAGAGCAAGAATATAAATCCTGGCAAATATGAAACGGTCAGAGAATGTACTCGCCGGATAACTGAATGTCTGAAGAAGATATACTGTCTGAGGAGAGGTGTATGGCTCCTAATCAGAGCAATACAAGTCACAATGTATCCACAATGGTAAAAATAAAGTATACAATGCATACTACATAATTCTAGGTCAATCTGGTCAAAAGTCAACTCTGGGTCAACTCTAATAGTCAACTAGGTCACAGGAAGTCAAACTAAGTCAATAAGGTCAAACAAGGTCAAACAAGTCAAATACTAGTCAACATGATCAATCTGGATCAAGTCTTGGTCAAACTTAGACCAACTAAGGTATTGGTCAAACAAAGGCCAGTCAGCCAGGTAATTAGGTCAAACATGGTCAGACTAGTTAAACTAGTCAAAGTTAGGTCAACACTAGTCAAATAGTTAGGGTTTTAGTCAAACTAGGCAAACTAGTTGTTTTAGGTCATTCCTAGTCAATTCTAGGTTAATTAGGTCAAGGTTTGACCTAAGGTTGACTTTGGTCAACCTTTAGTCAACAAAGGTTAACTAGTAGGGTTTTGGGCCTTTAGGTCAAATTGAGTTAGCCCCCAAGCCATAGGCTAGTAGCCTAGGCCATAGGCTATTCTTAGGGTTCCATAGGCTAGTGATTATAGCTTTCTGTATAAACCTAGACTTAGCAAGTTATACATATATATATATCTATATATATAAATATATATATACACATCAATCTACTATCTATATACCTATATGGGAATACCATATATACCATACCCAAAAACCCACATACATATGATACACTATATATGTGACCTAAAACAAATATATATATATCAATATATATATATACATATATATATATATCTATATATAACTATACATATATAAAGAGAGGAAAGTGAGGGACATAGAGAGAGAGACATAAAGTGAAAGAGGGAAAACATGACAGTGAGAGAGAGGGGAAAATGGGGGTGACTGGACAGTGGACAGGAGGGGGGGTGTTCTCAGATTTCCTGAGAACAGGAATTGCCCCTCCCCCCCCACAGAAAATACACACACACACAATTCATATATACATATATGTATATATACAAACACAACTCCCTATATACACTACCAAATACCCCCAAAATTCACCCACACTCACACATACATATATACTATATATTTATACAATGATAATATACCAATACATATGTAAAACATATCAAAAATTGGTTTGAAATTCATTTCTGAAAAACTGGGAAAAATCCCAAAACTGGAAAATAGCACAGTGCATAGGTAAACCTGTGTAAACCCATGTACACATACTAAACCGAGCTATGGCTCGACACTAGTGGTTGGTAACTGAGCCCCTAGGTGTCCTCTAGTGTCTAGTGTCCCTAGGAGTCCACCACGATACGACACAACGTGTCCAACCGCCCAAAAACCCAATCGGGTAAATCAAGATACGCACACACACACGCAGTGTCGTGCACGTGTGCACTTAACTCTAGGACACGACACACTCGCACCCGTGCCTCGTGCTCGTGCATGAAGGTGCGACTAGGGGTTGGGCACGTGTCCAACACCCTGTACCATGTCCACGTGTCTCACAGTGTCGACACGAGAGCCGTATCAGTCGTGAAAATACGACTGATGCGCGCGTTTGGCACCGCGTCGTACAGTGAGTCACGCACCTCGTGGACACGACACGAGCCACGTGGGGCCTCGTGGTCATGTCCACGTGTAGCCCAGGTATAGGGCTACACACTCGTGCAAATACGAGGTGTCCTCGACTCGTGTCCATGCGATACGAAGGTCTTGTCCAAGTCGAACTTTCGACTGGACTGTGTGCGTGCACGACAGTGTACGACCAGTACACGTGTCCTCGTGTCCTCGATACGACATAAGGTGTCCTAAAATTTTAGGGGCGTGTGCGCAGACACTGCCCCCGTGTCCATGCCAAATTTGGCGTGTCGACGTGATCTGTGCAGTGCTCACGAACCGTGTGGTAGCAGGACACTGCCACACTGTGCAGTGTAGTGCAGTGCAGTGTGTTCGTGTCTGATTTTGACACGGACACGACACAATAATGTGCTCAGTAGGTTAGGGTTGTGACCTAGGTGTCTAGGGCTACCCAAAATCATATTTTGTTTCACATTTTAATAAAAACCTGTTCTTTGTGGCATTTCAACAAACACAGTTTCCTAGTCTAGGATACGTGTCCGATACGGACACCCAACCAACTCAAACCTTCACCAAATTTGTCCTACAGTACCCTAGTACCTAGATGCATGCAAATATGAAGAGTAAACATAATATTAACATGGTTTATGGATATTTACCTATTTGGTGAAAAATCAAGAAAATACCCAAGTAGGGGGGGTGTTCTTCCACTTGGTGATGCCCAAAAGCTTCCAAATTCCTTGATAGCAGGCCCTAACTAGTACCCTCTAGTGTAGGGGAGTCCAATACAAGAAACTAGAGGTGATTTGGATCAAAATTGATCAAGTTGTGTAGGTTTGAAGAAATAGGGTTTTTCTAGGTTTAATTTCATGTAAAATGATCATGAATAAATGTGGGGGGTTAATATAGGATGGTGGGCTGCCAAGGGGGGTCCTTGGCCGGCCATAGCAAGGAGGGGGGGTGTCCTAGGCTTGCTTCTAGGTTAAGGCAAGGACTTTCATGGTAAAGGCTTGATATTTTGAGTAAATCAAGCAAAATATCCTATGTAAAATATCTAGATATTTATCTCACTTTAACCATGACCAAGTATCTATCCTCTTAGTCATTCTAGGTTAGTAACCAACCTCTAGATTAGGCTAAACTTGGTTAGGGGCTCTCATGACACTTAACAATAATTAAACAATAATAAAAACACATAAATCTAAATAATTCCAAATAATTCCTAGAAATTTACCAAAATACCCTTTAGGCTAAAAATCACTAATTTGGTGTTCTAAGCCTATGGCTAAGCTCTCATGGTTATGGCAACTTCTAGGTTAGAGAAAACTAGGGTTTACACTAAGTTATACTAACCAAAATCACAAAGTCATAAGTCATGACTTAGCATGACTTTAGAAATGGTTTAACTTAACTAAAATCACCAGAAAATCATACCATGACTAAAATACCACTAATAAATAATAAAAATAATAAATTTTTAAAAATCCTCAATTTCAGAAAATAGGGTGTTACAAGTCTACCCACCTTAAAATAATTTCGTCCTCGAAATTTAGATGGTCGTACTCCTCCTAGGTCAAACCTCCAACAATCAGGGACGAAGCCACTACCTAGGCAACATACAAGATCAACAAGCAAAATATGGGTAGTAGACCTATACTGGGTCATGTCCAAAAATTGGCTAACAGTTTTTGGTCATAAGGTGTCCTTAATTCAAATCGAAGCCAAAAGTAACTCCATGGGGTAAATCAGAATGGAGCCTCGGGTCATAAAGCAAATAAAGCACACAATGGTATGCCTGAGTGGGATACTAAGGTCATGGGTGTAGTATGTCATGTCTAGGTTAGGTATGTGAAGTCAGTTTTGAGAAAACAACTAGTCTTGTGCTCCAATTTAAAAGTCACGGTAACGTGCCTACGGTGATCATAATTTAGAGTGGGAAAGGTCTATGGCCTAAATTAAACAAAAGATTGTGATGCAATAGTGATGTAAAGGACAGGTTAGGTGGGACAGTCCTGTTTATAGGTATAGACTAGGAAGATAAGGAAACAATAAATCACAGGGCTAAAAGGGTTACCATTCTATGGTCAGAGCTACTCTATCAAAAAGGCATAACATATATACAATAATTTATTTAAGGGAAAAATTCTTGACAAAAGAGTTTAGTCAAGAATTATATTAACAACTAAACTACTCCTACTCCTACTCCTACTCCTAAGTAAGAGATGAAGAAACAACAACAATCGACAAAATCAAAAGAACTAACAGGTCAAAACTGATCACTAATAAAGAACAGGTAGGAGCAGATGGAATTGGATTTTAAGATAGATAAAATGAAGCAAGGTGGGAATGGAATTTAGAATAACAGAACCTGCAAGCACATCGCCAACTGCCTGAGCATCCTCAAATGTCATGGCGTAAGCACGCCCCTGCTGACCTCTTCCAGCCTGCTGCTGGAACTGCAAAAATCTCTGCTGCTGTGGCTGTAATGGTCCTCTCTGCTGCTGTCCTACCGGAGCCTTGGCTCCTGCTCCTGGTGCTGCTCCCTGTGCTACTCTGCCTGTGTACTGGGAACACTCCCTCAGCTGGTGGTCTGCTGCCCCACATAGTAGGCACGAGCCCAACCTCTTCCTGTACTCTCCCCATCCATGTCCCGATTTCTTACAGTAGGGACAACTAGTAGTCTGCTGTCTCGGGGCCTGCTGCTGCTGCCTCGGCTGCTGATACTGCTGTGGCTGCCTCTGCTGCTGCTGATAGTGAGGCCTCTTGGCCTGACCTCCACTGCTGCCTGCTCCCTGTGTATCACGGCCCCTCTTGAGCTTCAGCTCAAGATCATCCTCAGCTGCCATCGCTCCTGCCAGAATCTCCTCAAAGGTGGCATTCCTGTCACTCTTGGTCAAGGACTTGACCTCCTTGACCAAGCCCTTCCTGAACCTCCTCGCCTTCGCTGTCTCGCTAAGGCCCTCTACAAACCTGCTCAACCGGCAAAACTCACCGGAGTACTCCTCTACAGTCTGGTTCCCCTGAACCAGGTTCTCGAACTGGGTCTCCAAAGCACCGACTGCCTGATCCGGGAAAAACTTTACCTTGAAGAGCTCCTTGAAAACTCTCCATGTCTGCCCTGGAGTGCCTACTCTCGGGTCCGTCTGATACCAGGTACGGGCAAGATCCCGCATCTGGCTGGCTGCTGCCTCTATCTGTAGTCCGGCTGGTATCTCCGCCAGTCGGAAAATCTCCTCAATGTGCTCAATCCAGTCATCAGCATAAAGAATCCCCTATGTCCCCAAGAAGTCCCTGGGGTTCATCTTCTTGAAGTCCTGAATGCCCGGAATCTTCTGCTGTCGCGGCTGTCCTAATCCTCCCTGTGGTTGGACTGCCAACCTCTCCATCGTCACTCTAGCCAGCTGATGGACCTCATCAATGCCTCTGGTAAGTTGTAGCACCCAGTTTTCCAAATAAGGATAATTTTAAAATTTTGTATTTATAATTATTTTAATAATGATATTTAATTCATGATATAATTTTTGGTGATTTTAAATCATTTTAAATTATTTAAATCAATGACTTGTGGTTTTGACGTTTTGCTAGTGAAACCCTAGAGACTGTTTGACCTAGAGCCTAACTATGTGATTATGATATTTTAATGTCATTTTTGGCCTAAGGATATTTTTGCATTTGACCTCTTTGAGTTATTTTGATATTATTTTATTATTTATGATATTATTTTGGGGTTATTTGAGTCGGGTTCGAATTTCAACTCAATCCGACTTGAAACGGGGACCCGGGGGGTAGTTTGACTCTAGTGGGACCCACACACTAGTTAGGCATGGCCCACATAATATTAATTTTAGTCCACATGATAGAAATATTTTAGTTAGAGGTTAGACTAATTATTATGGATAAGGTTAGTGTGATTAGAGACTTTAGAATGACTAATTTAGCCCCAACCAATTAGCCATTTCCTAATACTCATAGGATAGGTTAGTAGGGGCTTTTAGACTTTTCCTAATAGGACAAAACCACCTTTATGGCCAGCCATAATAAGGATAGGGTTGAGCCTCTCATTTGTCATTATCCATCTATTTTTCTCTCTCTTGTTCTTCTCCAAATTCCTAGAGAGCAATCCCTAGCAATTTCTCCACCAAATCCTTCTATTTTATCACCAAATCTTCTTCTTTCCTTCTCCATTCTAGCCAAGGAGGAAGCTACCCAAGTTTGGGAGGATTCGGAGCTCGTTCGTGTCCTTTTGGAATCTCTACGTGTCGGTGTCGCTCCGGGAAGGTTTTTCTTCGATTCGATCTACTGGGAGGTATAAATCCCTTCTCCTTTTCATTTCCTCATGCATATAGGTCTATTTTGAACCCATAGGAATGACTCCCATGGTTGTATCTCCATTTGTGTCCATTTTGTGTCCATTTGGAGGTCATAGGAGTGTCCTTTGTGTTGTGGATGTGTTCATGTTACATATATAGATTTATATATATATATTGTAATGAGAGTGTATCTATATTTATATATGTAATAAATGGTTCATGATGATTATATAATCAAGTTTGTGAGTGTGGTTCCTCATATTATTATTGCTATTATTGTTGTGGATAATTAGGATATATATTGTGTATTCTTTTGGCTCAAACTACCCAAATTCGTCATGATTTTTATCCACGTTTTTAATTTCAGCTCTAACTTAGAAATGTCATAACTTCTAGCTTAAAACTCGGTTTAATCTCTCATTTTTCTTAAAAGAAGCGTATTGAAGTTAGCTTTCCAAAAACATGTATTAATAGGCCTAATTCTTTCTGTAACTTTCTGGAGAATTATTTGAGTGTCAGCTGTACGAAAGACAAACGTGTTCTCGGTGTTTTCGCGATTCCGGGAGTTTCCGGAAACGAAAATGCGATCCGTTTGAAGTTTTGGAAAGCTAACACATAGATCTATAACATACTTTAATCCTAAATTTTAATTCATGCTGAGATGGTACAGTATTGATTATTAGTAGGAGTTACTATTCGGCATATGCATTTTGTGCATTCTTATGTGTAATATAATGTTCTATTTAAATTTAACCCATGTTAATGTATATACATTATGTAATTAAATAGAGAATACAAGCATGAGTAAATGGTTAAATAAATGATGTATGAGGTGTAAGTATCCTATCTAATGTTATATAAGTATGGCTTGTAATGAATATGTAGGTTCCATAGTATGTAATGTATGGTGCATATAGTGGTGCAAGAGAATAATGAATAATGAATGAATGCAAGCATGAATGTAATGTAATAATAGATGTAATGTATGCAATATACAAGTTAATGAGATGTAATGTTCTATGTTAACACAAATCCTATATTACCTCATGTACCCCCTTACACTATGTTGACACTATCACACTTGACACATTATTCACTTACACTTTGACACTCTTTGATATGTATACACTATGTATGCCCATTTAACCCTCACTTGCCCCTTTGCCATGTTCACATACACACACATAGCCTCTTGAATAAGTATTTATGAATACAGTTAACTTAGCTATGTATGTATATTATATATATGTTAGCATATTGTGTTGTAATATATAAGTTTATATAACCATTTGAAATGCCATGATTATAGACCTAATGTTGAATACCAATATATGCATGTGTATATATGTGTAGACATATATAGTTTAAAGTAATATATTATCTAGTGTATATCCAATGTGAATTCTTGCCTATTTGAGTATTGAATAATTGCATGCTATAGAGTTTGGTGTATGTTGGCTTGTATAGCCTTGTATTGATGTGTGCTTGCTAGGATAGTCTTGGTTAGGCCTAGTAAGACTTGCTGGGTTAGGACATGACCTAGTTTGACCTAGTTTGACCTAGTTTGACTAGTACAGTTGACCAGAGTTGACCAAGGGTTAACTTTAGCCTAGTTTGACCTAGATTCATGTAGAATGCATTGTAGTGCTTTATATTACCCTTCTGGACATGTTGTGACTAGTGTTGTTCTAATTAGGAGCCAGACACCTCTCCTCGGACAGTATCTTTACCTTGGACATTCAGATATCAGGCGAGTACATTCTCTGATCGTTTCATACTTGTCACGACTTATATTCGCGCTCTAGATTACTTTTACTTGATGCTGTCACGTTATCATCACGGATTGGTACTATATGGATCTCTTCTTGGGATGTTATCCCCCTTAGCGGGCGCATCGGATACTTTATGACATGTGTTTCATGTACATCATGTATTCCTTGCTTCTGCGTTATTCATGTACACTCATGTTCTCTCATGTTCTTATATGTACGTTCATGTACTCTCATGTTCTTTCATGTACGCTCATGTTTCCTCATGTGTTTCTTGTATAACCAAAACATCATGTCCGTAACGTAACTTGAATAGATCCTTGTGTATTGATTGTGGGTAGGGGTGAGTATAAATGGTCATGTGATTTATCCATCATGTTCACTCTGTTACTTTTCATGTTTTATCATGTACAACACAGCCTTATTGGCTGATGTCCTACATGTTCACTCATGTACATCATGTTCAACCTAAGCCAATTACATGCCATCTCGTACTCTAAATCACTAGTCACTTACAGTTCTTACTTATCATGTATATATTTTCAGTTATCAAATATCTCTCCTGTTTTCATGTACATCTTCTTACAGCGTTTCATGTATCTTATTCTATTGCAAGCTTTATATTTCCTGACATGATATGAACTGCATGAGATGTATTGTGCTCGCTCCTGTCCTGACTGGACCTGTTGATAAATTTTACAGATAGCCTGGAGGTTGCCTGCTAGCCTAGAGGAGACAGTAGAGGTTGTTTAGATAGTTATTTCATTTTGTCGGAAGTTGTATTTACTTTGTGGATTACTGTATTTGAGTTTTGAGATGTACTTCTGGATTTATGTATCTTAGACACTTAGACTTCTATCTCCTGTATCTCTTTTAGATTTTATGTTTTATCTATCTTCCATTATGCTCTACCTTAGATGTGATTGAGTTTACATTCTGCTATGTCACCCCCATTCAGGGAGTATAAACTGCTTAGCCTTATACTGTTAGATACATGAGACCTAGGACAGCGTTCTACCGTCGATACTGCGGCGTAGGCTGGGCGTTGTTACGTTCTCGTGCCCTAACTCTAGGGTGCGGGTCGTGACACGTTTTTAGTGGTGGCCCATGCAGGTCGAGTTTATGTAGTGGTATTCGAACTTGAGTACCACTACAGCCTGCAGTAGGATTAGGATATATCTTGAAGGTACTTAATCACAGTTAGGAACCCTTGAGAGATTTCCGGAACGACCCTTGAGAATCTTATTTTAACTTCGATTTGAGAACTCTTTTTCCCTTGATTTGATTTATTTTTACTTATTGTTGTTAAATTTGATTTTGATGTATTATGGTTGAATTTGAGTTGTATTCATTGATTTTGATGAATGATTGTCGAATTTTGAATCTTGATGATAGCTGTTGCATCCGAGTTGTATTTTGATGGATTTTTGTTCATTTTGAATTTTGAAGTTCGTTGATAAATTTGATTTGATTTATGGGTATTCATTGTTGATTTAATTTTTTTTTTTTGACAAGATAAAATTATATGGGCTAGGTCATCTATGTTATGGAATCTAGTCTTCTATAGTCACATTAGCCAGCATGGTGAGGACATATAGTCTGACTCTGGATATATTTTTCGAGTGTGGGAATTTAAGGTTTTCGCAGCCAAGCTAGCGGCACCGCGAAAATGTTAAATACCACGATTCTAGAGGTATGTGCATAAGTCAAGGACTCTGTGATTATCGTAGCCTTGCTTACTAGTATGACGGGGATTTAGAGTACCATGATTTTGGATAGACGCATATGATTATCAGATTGTACCTTAAATATTTTCAAGCATGTTTTCTCTACTTTGATGCAGTCCTTCAAAAAGAATTATTATTTATTTTGCTTTGTTTTGCTTCTAATTACTTAACTTAGGAGTAGCTTGTGTAACTTCTTGCTATGAGTTTCTTCTTAATACAATGAATCGATGATTTTGCTAGACTTTATCTTGGATTTGATATTTATCTCTGGTTTCAAAATGGTTCCTTCTTTTAGGCAAATAAGCAAACAGCTTTTATCGTTATTTCCTTCTTGCTATTATTCTAGTATTGAATAATAATAATAAAACTGCCTTGATTTCGTCAATCACCTATTTTGCGATCTTGGTAGGAATCTAAATGTTGGTCTTAACTTAGAATTAATTTTTTTTGGGACATAAGAATATATTAGTATATTTACATAGTGGACACTTGTCTGATACGTATGCATGCTACACTTGATTTTCCACCTATCTAAATACATATTAATATGTTGTTAATTTAAAATTTTCAAAACTCCAATATTTCTGGTTTTCTGCTTTTCCAGTTTAAATTCGTAAGTTAAATATAAATTTCATGTTATTAGTTATGTTTACATCACTGCACATGTATGTCATACCTAGAGTTTCATTTAAAAAAAATTTGTTGAGTTTTGTGTTTAATTTGTCAAATCTGAGACTATGTGCATATTAACCCTTAATACTGGATTTTAAATGTTAGTTCAAATTATTGTTTTAAATGTAATATTTAGAGCTGTGTACATTGTTGTTGTAGGGATATAATGTTAGGTTTCATATTCTTACATGATAGGTTGTGATAAACATTGAGTTGGTTTTGATGTTTAAATTTCTCCAAAATCCTGAAAACTAGTTACATGTTAACATTTTTACATTGATTTCCATGTTTAGTTAAATTTTAGATTTAACATGTAATATTGAACTGTGTGCATAGATAAATGTATGGATAGTATGTTAGGGTTTCATTTCTATCATGCTAGGATGTATTGGGAGCATTAAAATTAGTTGTGATATTTCAAACTCCTAAATTTTGAAATTGCATTATATTAATATTACACTGATTAAATGTTAGCTCATTTTCAGATTTCGTATGTAAATGCTGAACTAAAACTGGGTTTAACCTTTCAATACTAAGCTATAACCCTGTACAAGGATACACACACCCTAACTTAGTATACACAGTCATGTAACCTAACCCTTTTTTCCCTCTATGTTATGATTATATATCTAGATAGATATATATAGAGCTTAGGCATACATGTTATAATATATAAATACATAACTAAGTCTCTACCTTTTTATATATATGGTTAGCCATGCAAGTTGTGATTAAATAGATTGTATATTGTAGATTGTTTAACCAATATGCCATGATTAGTGTAACTTGATAGCTGTTGTTTTGGAACCCAAATCCTCGTATACACCTTCATGTATACTCACGTACACACACGCCTACTATCTAACCATATGAACATGTCCCCATACACATGATGCTAGTTTTCCCTCTCTAACGCTCTCTCTGTATATGTATTGTGATTGGATTTCAATGTAATCGACTTTCGTTAATTAAACTTGTGATTTTGATTTTCTTGGGATAGTACTTTTTTTTTTCCAGATAATTGGTAGTTACCTTTGTTTTATTTTTGATAAGTACCAGTTTTCATATAGGACGGTAGACTGCCTTACAGTTTTGATGGTTATTGTTTCTGTATCTTTCTATTTTAGCACCCTGGATTGCTTGTGTGTTTGATACCCTATGACCCTTTCGATTAGCATGACTAGTATACCTAGATGAGACTTTCACAACCACTGTATGCCATGACCCTGTATGTCGTCCTTTTGATCACATGATTTGTTTTAATCTGGGACTTTGATTGTGGGGGTTTGACCTAGAGGGAGTATGGACATTTTAATTTCGAGGACGAAATTTTTCTAAGGTGGGTAGAGTTGTAGCACCCAGTTTCCTAAATGAGGGTAATTTTAAAATTTCGTGTTTATAATTATTTTAATAATGATATTTAATTCATGATATAATTTTTGGTGATTTTAAATTATTTTAAAATTATTTAAATCAATGACTTGTGGTTTTGACGTTTTGCTAGTGAAACCCTAGAGACTGTTTGACCTAGAGCCTAACTATGTGATTATGATATTTTAATGTCATTTTTGGCCTAAGGATATTTTTGCATTTGACCTCTTTGAATTATTTTGATATTATTTTATTATTTATGATATTGTTTTGGGGTTATTTGAGTCGGGTTCGAATTTCAACTCAATCCGACTTGAAACGGAGACCCGGGGGGTAGTTTGACTCTAGTGGGACCCACACACTAGTTAGGCATGGCCCACATAATATTAATTTTAGTCCACATGATAGAAATATTTTAGTTAGAGGTTAGACTAATTATTATGGATAAGGTTAGTGTGATTAGAGACTTTAGAATGACTAATTTAGCCCCAACCAATTAGCCCTTTCCTAATACTCATAGAATAGGTTAGTAGGGGCTTTTGGACTTTTCCTAATAGGACAAAACCACCTTTATGGCCAGCCACAATAAGGATAGGGTTGAGCCTCTCATTTGTCATTATCCATCTATTTTTCTCTCTCTTGTTCTTCCCCAAATTCCTAGAGAGCAATCCCTAGCAATTTCTCCACCAAATCCTTCCATTTCACCACCAAATCTTCTTCTTTCCTTCTCCATTCTAGCCAAGGAGGAAGCTACCCAAGTTTGGGAGGATTCGGAGCTCATTCGTGTCCTTTTGGAATCTCTACGTGTCGGTGTCGCTCCAGTAAGGTTTTTCTTCGATTCGATCTACTGGGAGGTATAAATCCCTTCTCCTTTTCATTTTCTCATGCATATAGGTCTATTTTGAACCCATAGGAATGACCCCCATGGTTGTATCTCCATTTGTGTCCATTTTGTGTCCATTTGGAGGTCATAGGAGTGTCCTTTGTGTTGTGGATGTGTTCATGTTACATATATAGATTTATATATATATATATTGTAATGAGAGTGTATCTATATTTATATATGTAATAAATGGTTTATGATGATTATATAATCAAGTTTGTGAATGTGGTTCCTCATATTATTATTGCTATTATTGTTGTGGATAATTAGGATATATATTGTGTATTCTTTTGGCTCAAACTACCCAAATTCGTCATGATTTTTATCCACGTTTTTAATTTCAGCTCTAACTTAGAAATGTCATAACTTCTAGCTTAAAACTCGGTTTAATCTCTCGTTTTTTTTAAAAGAAGCGTATTGAAGTTAGCTTTCCAAAAACATGTATTAATAGGCCTAATTCTTTCTGTAACTTTCTAGAGAATTATTTGAGTGTCAGCTGTACGAAAGACAAACGTGTTCTCGGTGTTTTCGCGATTCCGGGAGTTTCCGGAAACGAAAATACGATCCGTTTGAAGTTTTAGAAAGCTAACACATAGATCTATAACATACATTAATCCTAAATTTTAATTCATGCTGAGATGGTACAGTATTGATTATTAGTAGGAGTTACTATTCGGCATATGCATTTTGTGCATTCTTGTGTGTAATATAATGTTCTATTTGATTTTAACCCATGTTAATGTATATATATTATGTAATTAAATAGAGAATACAAGCATGAGTAAATAGTTAAATAAATGATGTATGAGGTGTAAGTATCCTATCTAATGTAAGCATATATAAGTATGGCTTGTAATGAATATGTAGGTTCCATAGTATGTAATGTATGGTGCATATAGTGGTGTAAGAGAATAATGAATGATGAATGAATGCAAGCATGAATGTAATGTAATAATAGATGTAATGTATGCAATATATAAGTTAATGAGATGTAATGTTCTATGTTAACACAAATCCTATATTACCTCATGTACCCCCTTACACTATGTTGACACTATCACACTTGACACATTGTTCACTTACACTTTGACACTCTTTGATATGTATACACTATGTATGCCCATTTAACCCTCACTTGCCCCTTTGCCATGTTCACATACACACACATAGCCTCTTGAATAAGTATTTATGAATACAGTTAACTTAGCTATGTATGTATATTATATATATGTTAGCATATTGTGTTGTAATATATAAGTTTATATAACCATTTGAAATGCCATGATTATAGACCTAATGTTGAATACCAATATATGCATGTGTATATATGTGTAGACATATATAGTTTAAAGTAATATATTATCTAGTGTATATCCAATGTGAATTCTTGCCTATTTGAGTATTGAATAATTGCATGCTATATAGAGTTTGGTGTATGTTGGCTTGTATAGCCTTGTATTGATGTGTGCTTGCTAGGATAGTCTTGGTTAGGCCTAGTAAGACTTGCTGGGTTAGGGCATGACCTAGTTTGACCTAGTTTGACTAGTACAGTTGACCAGAGTTGACCAAGGATTGACTTTGGCCTAGTTTGACCTAGATTCATGTAGAATGCATTGTAGTGCTTTATATTACCCTTCTGGACATGTTATGACTTGTGCTGTTCTAATTAGGAGCCAGATACCTCTCCTCGGACAGTATCTTTACCTTGGACATTCAGATATCAGGCGAGTACATTCTCTGATCGTTTCATACTTGTCACGACTTATATTCTCGCTCTAGATTACTTTTACTTGATGCTGTCACGTTATCATCACGGATTGGTACTCTATGGATCTCTTCTTGGGATGTTATCCCCCTTAGCGGGCGCATCGGATACTTTATGATATGTGTTTCATGTACATCATGTATTCCTTGCTTCTGCGTTATTCATGTACACTCATGTTCTCTCATGTTCTTACATGTACGTTCATGTACTCTCATGTTCTTTCATGTACGCTCATGTTTCCTCATGTGTTTCTTGTATAACCAAAACATCATGTCCGTAACGTAACTTGAATAGATCCTTGTGTATTGATTGTGGGTAGGGGTGAGTATAAATGGTCATGCGATTTATCCATCATGTTCACTCTGTTACTTTTCATGTTTTATCATGTACAACACAGCCTTATTGGCTGATGTCCTACATGTTCACTCATGTACATCATGTTCAACCTAAGCCAATTACATGCCATCTCGTACTCTAAATCACTAGTCACTTACAGTTCTTACTTATCATGTATATATTTTCAGTTATCAAATATCTCTCATGTTTTCATGTACATCTTCTTACAGTATTTCATGTATCTTATTCTATTGCCTACTTTATATTTCCTGACATGATATGAACTGCATGAGATGTATTGTGCTCGCTCCTGTCCTGACTGGACCTATGTTGATAAATTTTACAGATAGCCTGGAGGTTGCCTGCTAGCCTAGAGGAGACAGTAGAGGTTGTTTAGATAGTTATTTCATTTTGTCGGAAGTTGTATTTACTTTGTGGATTACTGTATTTGAGTTTTGAGATGTACTTCTGGATTTATGTATCTTAGACACTTATACTTCTATCTCCTGTATCTCTTTTGGATTTCATGTTTTATCTATCTTCCATTATGCTCTACCTTAGATGTGATTGAGTTTACATTCTGCTATGTCACCCCCATTCGGGGAGTATAAACTGCTTAGCCTTATACTGTTAGATGCATGAGACCTAGGACAGCGTTCTACCGCCGACACTGCGGCGTAGGCTGGGCGTTGTTACGTTCTCGTGCCCTAACTCTAGGGTGCGGGTCGTGACATAAATGCCGTCGTCTGACGCTGCTGCTGGGTCTGCTGCGACTCTAGGAACTGCTGGAAATATGTAAACATCTGTGCAGTATCCACAAATCCAGATGGCATCTGCTGCTGGAACTCCTGCTGGTGCTGCTGGTGCTGCTGAAACTGTGGCTGACGAAACTGCGGGGGAGTCATATCTGGGGTAGCTGGGATGGTCCCCCGAATAAGTAGAGGTGTACCCCCAAATGTGGCAGAAGCTCCCACATGAGCTGGAATAAGGGGAGCTGTGGTCCCCGGGTCCTGGTGAGCTGGACGAGAGGTGGCAGACCTCTCAGTGGTGTCACCTGGACCGAGACGCTGTGATCGTGTCTCCACCATCCTGAATTCAGATCAATAAGGAAGTCAATAACGGTACAAGGATGATAGTATCAAAGGACAATATGAAATAGATTATACAGATTTGAACAATAGTCAGTAGATTCAAATCCATGGAAATTTCCTAATTGTGATTGAGCATCCACTCTCTCTAAGCCTATTCCTTAAATCCTATCACAGGCTGTAGTGATACTCTAGTTCGAATACCACTACATAAACTCGAGACCTGCATGGGCCACCACTAAAAATGTGTCACGACCCGCACCCTGTATAGGGGCACGAGAAGTGGGTACGTCCAGCCTACGCCGCAGTGTCGGCGGTAGAACACTGTCCTAGGTCAATCATCTAACAATATAAAAGTACCTGTACAGTTTATACTCTCCGAATGGAGGTGACAAACAGAAAATAATCTCAATCACATCTAGGTAGAAGAATGAAAGATAGACAGATAGGCAGTAGCTCAAAGAGAACAGTAGAATAGATGAAATAAGTCCAAGTATCTAGGATAACATAACATCAGAATGTCAACTCATAATACAATAAGTCTAAGAGTCTATACATAACTCAACATCTCAAAATACAACTCAGATGTGAGACAAAATGATAATATAGAAAGACTGCCTAGACTAAACTGGTCTAGACTACTGGAACAACATCCTCAGCTGCAGGTGGATCCTGCTGAGGGTCCACAACATAAGTATCATCTAGTCCTGCTCCATAATAGGTAGACACCAGGGCCTCCTCCTCATCCTCTGTAATATTTTTAACAGGTCCAATCAGGACAGAAACGAGCACAATACATCTCACGCAGTGCATAGTATGATAGGAAATATAAAGCATGCAATAGAGTAAAATACAGGAAATGCTGAAAGAAGATACATGTAGCAAAAGAGATAACTGTAATAAAATATCTACTATAATAGAGAACTAGCAGTGTCTAGTGAGTCAGAGTAAAATATAGACATGTGAAATAGCATAGGAGATTCATGACTACAGCTAGGAGTGATTCATGACTACAACTACTGGGGTAATATCCACATGACTATTTCCACTCCCCCATCCCCAATCAATACACAAGGATCCGTTCAAGTTATGTTAAGATTCATGATAAGCCCATAAATAGGAGATTCATGAGAGGCTCTGTGAGCATGAGAGTACATGAGTCACAAGCCATTCGTGAATCTATGAAAGCATAGAGATACATGATGATTCGTGAAAAGCACAAACATGCTGTATCTGATGCTCCCGAGGGGGATAACATCTCATCAAAGGATCCATATAGTACCAATCCGTGATAACAATCGTGTCAGCATCAAGTAAAGTAATCTAGAGCAAGAATATAAATCCTGGCAAATATGAAACGGTCAGAGAATGTACTCGCCTGATAACTGAATGTCTGAAGAAGATATACTGTCTGAGGAGAGGTGTATGGCTCCTAATCAGAGCAATACAAGTCACAATGTATCCACAATGGTAAAAATAAAGTATACAATGCATACTACATGATTCTAGGTCAATCTGGTCAAAAGTCAACTCTGGGTCAACTCTAATAGTCAACTAGGTCACAGGAAGTCAAACTAAGTCAATAAGGTCAAACAAGGTCAAATAAGTCAAATACTAGTCAACATGATCAATCTGGATCAAGTCTAGGTCAAACTTAGACCAACTAAGGTATTGGTCAAACAAAGGCTAGTCAGTCAGGTAATTAGGTCAAACATGGTCAGACTAGTTAAACTAGTCAAAGTTAGGTCAACACTAGTCAAATAGTTAGGGTTTTAGTCAAACTAGTCAAACTAGTTGTTTTAGGTCATTCCTAGTCAATTCTAGGTTAATTAGGTCAAGGTTTGACCTAAGGTTGACTTTGGTCAACCTTTAGTCAACAAAGGTTAACTAGTAGGGTTTTGGGCCTTTAGGTCAAATTGAGTTAGCCCCCAAGCCATAGGCTAGTAGCCTAGGCCATAGGCTATTCTTAGGGTTCCATAGGCTAGTGATTATAGGTTTCTATATAAACCTAGACTTAGCAAGTTATACATATATATGTATCTATATATATAAATATATATATACACATCAATCTACTATCTATATACCTATATGGGAATACCATATATACCATACCCAAAAACCCACATACATATGATACACTATATATGTGACCTAAAACAAATATATATATATATATCAATATATATATACATATATATATATCTATATATAACTATACATATATAAAGAGAGGAAAGTGAGGGACATAGAGAGAGAGACATAAAGTGAAAGAGGGAAAACATGACAGTGAGAGAGAGGGGAAAATGGGGGTGACTGGACAGTGGACAGGAGGGGGGTGTTCTCAGATTTCCTGAGAAAAGGAATTGCCCCCCCTCACAGAAAATACACACACACACAATTCATATATACATATATGTATATATACAAACACAACTCCCTATATACACTACCAAATACCCCCAAAATTTACCCACACTCACACATACATATATACTATATATTTATACACTGATAATATACCAATACATATATAAAACATATCAAAAATAGGTTTGAAATTCATTTCTGAAAAACTGGGAAAAATCCCAAAACTGGAAAATAGCACAGTGCATAGGTAAACCTGTGTAAACCCATGTACACATACTAAACCGAGCTATGGCTCGACACTAGTGGTTGGTAACTGAGCCCCTAGGTGTCCTCTAGTGTCTAGTGTCCCTAGGAGTCCACCACGATACGACACAACGTGTCCAACCGCCCAAAAACCCAATCGGGTAAATCAAGATACGCACACACACACGCAGTGTCGTGCACGTGTGCACTTAACTCTAGGACACGACACACTCGCACCCGTGCCTCGTGCTCGTGCACGAAGGTGCGGCTAGGGGTTGGGCACGTGTCCAACACCCTGCACCGTGTCCACGTGTCTCACAGTGTCGACACGAGAGCCGTATCAGTCGTGAAAACACGACTGATGCGCGCGTTTGGCACCGCGTCGTGCAGTGAGTCACGCGCCTCGTGGACACGACACGAGCCACGTGGGGCCTCGTGGTCATGTCCACGTGTAGCCCAGGTATAGGGCTACACACTCGTGCAAACACGAGGTGTCCTCGACTCGTGTCCATGCGATACGAAGGCCGTGTCCAAGTCAAACTTTCGACTGGACTGTACGCGTGCACGACAGTGTACGACCAGTGCACGTGTCCTCGTGTCCTCGATACGACACGAGGTGTCCTAAAATTTTAGGGGCGTGTACGCAGACACTGCCCCCGTGTCCATGCCAAATTTGGCATGTCGACGTGATCTGTGCAGTGCGCACGAACCGTGTGGTAGCAGGACACTGCCATACTGTACAGTGCAGTGCAGTGCAGTGTGTTCGTGTCTGATTTTGACACGGACACGACCCAATAATGTGCTCAGTAGGTTAGGGTTGTGACCTAGGTGTCTAGGGCTACCCAAAAACATATTTTGTTTCACATTTTAATAAAAACCAGTTCTTTGTGGCATTTCAACAAACACAGTTTCCTAGTCTAGGATACGTGTCCGATACGGACACCCAACCAACTCAAACCTTCACCAAATTTATCCTACAGTACCCTAGTACCTAGATACATGCAAATATGAAGAGAAAACATAATATTAACATGGTTTATGGACATTTACCTATTTGGTGAAAAATCAAGAAAACACCCAAGTAGGGGGGGTGTTCTTCCACTTGGTGATGCCCAAAAGCTTCCAAATTCCTTGATAGCCTGCCCTAACTAGTACCCTCTAGTGTAGGGGAGTCCAATGCAAGAAACTAGAGGTGATTTGGATCAAAATTGATCAAGTTGTGTAGGATTGAAGAAATAGGGTTTTTCTAGGTTTAATTTCATGTAAAATGATCATGAATAAATGTGGGGGGTTAATATAGGATGGTGGGCTGCCAAGGGGGGGTCCTTGGCCGGCCATAGCAAGGAGGGGGGTGTCCTAGGCTTGCTTCTAGGTTAAGGCAAGGACTTTCATGGTAAAGGCTTGATATTTTGAGTAAATCAAGCAAAATATCCTATGTAAAATATCTAGATATTTATCTCACTTTAACCATGACCAAGTATCTATCCTCTTAGTCATTCTAGGTTAGTAACCAACCTCTAGATTAGGCTAAACTTGGTTAGGGGCTCTCATGACACTTAACAATAATTAAACAATAATAAAAACACATAAATCTAAATAATTCCAAATAATTCCTAGAAATTTACCAAAATACCCTTTAGGCTAAAAATCACTAATTTGGTGTTCTAAGCCTATGGCTAAGCTCTCATGGTCATGGCAACTTCTAGGTTAGAGAAAACTAGGGTTTACACTAAGTTATACTAACCAAAATCACAAAGTCATAAGTCATGACTTAGCATGACTTTAGAAATGGTTTAACTTAACTAAAATCACCAGAAAATCATACCATGGCTAAAATACCACTAATAAATAATAAAAATAATAAATTTTCAAAAATCTCCAATTTCAGAAAACAGGGTGTTACAGAGGGCCCAAGCGCGGCGGAGGTGCGGGATGGTCGCGGGGTGCAGCGTATGGGCTTCGTTCCCGGGAATAGGAGTTCGCCGGCACCGGCTGGAGGTAAGTCGGGGTTGGTGGTGGTGTTTTATTTGAGCTTTTGGTGTGTTTGTCGATGATGAAGTTATGTGGTGTGATGACGGCACCGACGGGTGTGGCCGATTGGGTTGCAGCGGTTGTCGTGGGGATGACGAAGATGTACCTATGGGTGGTTCGGGTTGGGGTTTGGTGCTGGCGGTTGGCAGTCAGAGTCGGGATGCCGGGATAGCGAGGTTGGGCCGGTGGCTGTGGAGTAATTGGCTGGGGCGATGGTGAAGAGGGGTTGGTGGTGCGAGCGGTGTATCCGGGCGGCTTAGCACAGGGGTCTCTGGTGGCGGGGTTTGGAAAGGCGAAGGTCTTTTGTAGTACTACCACGGTGGAGGTAATGAGAGGCTGCGGCCAGGCCAAGTGGCGCCGGCAGGTGGCGGCCGTCGGATGATGTTGTTCTCTAGGTTAGGATTAGGGATAGGGCTTGTTTGATTGTGTCGTGTCGTGTCCGACACGGAAGGGTTAAACAATATATTTGTAAAATATGGAATAAGAATTTGGAGGGAAACACGGACACGATGCTCGCACGTTTGGCTGTGGAATTTATTTGTGGAGTAATTTGTGGATGTGAGAAATTTATGGAGGAGTACCTGCCTATTTATAGGATGTGGGAATTCCCAGTTGGATAAGGAATGAGATTTTTAAAACCCAAATAGATAATTTTACTATTAAATTTAAACCAATACATTCATATCTAAATCTAAATCCAAATCAAATTTTAAATATAGATAAATAACACATTTAAATTAAACTACTTAATTTAAATCAATAAATCTAATCACCATTTAATTTATCATAATTAAATCCAAAATATCTTTTTATAGAATTTATAAAATAATTAATTTGGAAAATTCAAGATACATATTTAGTTTAATAGGAAAAACCTTAAAATATATTTTCTAAAAATAATATTAATAAATAATTCCAAAAATCATAATATATATTTAATTATTTAAAAATATCTTTTTCAGAAAATAATTAGTACTTTCGAAAAACAAGTGTGCATGAAATATGTCTCTCGCAAATAGTAACCATAAAATAGTAGTTTCTCAAACTGCTACCCATATATATATTTTTTACAATGAATAATTAAACTAAAGTAGTATTTTGGAAATCTCGATGGACCATTTTTCAATATTTTAAGTAATTAAAATCATCACCACATATTGTTTTGAAAACTATATTACATAAATAAAATCGAAAATGTTTTCTAAAAGTATGTACGCTCGCACATATTCGCACTCGACGAGTAAATACGAAAAAAACGTAAATTCCTGCACGACGTACAATACGACTATGCGATGTATAAATACAAAAAAAATCCGTACTAAAAATATAGTAGAAATTTAGGAGTTTTACATCCTACCCAACTTAAAAAAAATTCGTCCTAGAAATTTAGAATTAGTAGGGGTGAGAAGGCACAATGGTAGATAGAAGGGTTCCTTAAATAGAGGATAAGATCACGGCATCATAGAAGGAAACGATGTATAATGAAATAGATGGTTTAGAAAAATCATGATTTTGATAGCGTAGAAAATAAAATTACGGTCATAGGTTTGGTATTGCACGAGAGTTGCTAATTGGTAAGCAAATTTGGCTCAAGATAAAACACGAAGGAAGCCTAGTGAGGAATGGAGTAGATTAAGATAAAATAATTAGTGACTTTGGAGAGATGGTTTCCTTAAAGAAGTTTATATGGTCGTAGTCTAGGTTGAGGATATGATTAAGAGACGATTGTAATCACTCTTAAATTCAAGTGATTAGAAAGTCGAGATTATAGATTTAGGGTCGAGGGAAAGGTCGAGTAGTTCAAGACAAAGATATAGTTACAGTGGGTGGTAATGGTCATGGTGATAGGACATTTAGAGGAAGTTCTAGTATAATGCATTCGTCCTTCTAAAATAGGTGAAGGCGAAAGCAATAAGGAGTTCAAAAGACGATATTATCGAGTACGAATACGTGGTTCAAGAACGACCGAAAAATTTCAAAAAAATCGTCAAGGCAGTCGCAGATGGAACTCTAGAGGGCAAGTTTAGCTATGTCCCAATCCACGTAGAACGATAAATAAAGCGAACCAAAGTGCACTAGGTTGATCAGACCATCATGCACCGGTTCTGATTAGACAATATGTTAGTGGGTGCGACCCAAATAACATATATCTTGAACAAGCTCGATAAAAGAATAAGCTTGCAAAAACTAGGCTACATTAGCATCATTAGTAAAAATATAGGCACATGAGATTAAGATTGAAATAAAGAACCAATATGAATAGTCTAAGTGTCATAAAAATCTAAGTCTTGTTTATTCCTATACGATCAGTCTACGGTTTATTGCCCAAGGCTTGGTTGACCAAATGGGTTAAATCCCTCTAGTCCCTATAGTCTAGATAATCCTATTTGTATTCTCCTTAATGGTCAAGGGTGTGTCAGGTCGTGGGGTATTCTACCCATCTTAAAAAAATTTAAGCTAAGGGTGTTTGGGACAGCTAACTAGTAGGGTCAATCTCTAGCAAGCACGAAGGAAGATAAGAATAATGATAGAAGGAATCAAGCAAGATGCAATCGATGAGTCGGTCGAATATGGAATCGAGAAAAAAGGTCAAGTATGTGGATGAGATCCTAGACTTCTAATCCGATTCGCAGGCTTGCTTGGTACGGTAAAGTAACCAAACAATTTATCTTGACCTGCATGGGCCACCACAAAAATATGTAACGCCCCAGTCACAAAATACGTAGGACTAGAAACGTAGTCATGCCAGCTGTATTCATACGAAGTACACTCCAATATATGAAAACCTCGTACAAATACATAAGCTGTAAAATGCAGTAGAACCATAGCTAATCTCATCCACACAAAAATAAATGAATAAAAGATATCATATAATGATAATGAATTATCTTAATACAATATGTTGGGCGGAGACAAATCCACTACCAACAAGTAAGAGAAAATACATGGAAAAATAAAATAAGTTTGGCGAGCGAAGCAAAGACGATCTAAGCGCAATCATCCTCGAAGAAATGGAGATGGCTAGAGCTAGAGCACCTGCGAAAGACAAGAGCACACACCTGGAGAGATAACCAGGTCTACAGAGGGACGTAACAAGACACATAATATCATGCCATAATAATTGTGATATAAAATATAAAGTAAGAAATATGTATGCAATCAGGTGCCTAACCAGTCTACAATGATAATGCAATAAGAACAAACCTTTGACGCATGGGCCGGATCAGGAATATCAGGAATCAGGACTGTATCTCCCACTGGAGATAACCGGTAATCAGGACCGTACCTCCCACAGGAGATAACCGGCAATCAGGATCGTACCTCCCACTAGAGATAACTGACTATCAGGACCGTACCTCCCATTGGAGATAACCGGCAATCAGGACAGTGCATATATGACCCATACATTAAGGAACTGTTCTTTCCACCCAATGCCTATTATGTTGTATCCACAACATAAAATCTCAATTAACCGCTAAGTCAAACTAAGCATGCAACCTCTATTAGCGGTTATTCCTATCGCACGGCTTATACGTACCGGTGGCCAGCCAATCACGCACGTCCGTGTTCTACATGCGACACACAACTTCGTGGTACAATATGTCAAGGCCAATGAATGCAACATGCAAAGGTGGTCCCTTAAATCTAGGTTTTGTGTAAGAAAACTAATACATAGCAGGAAATATAAATGAACAATAAGTTTTAATATGTTATGCCATGTATCACAGTTTATTTTACATAAAGAAAATAATAAATAATGCATAAAATATGAGCTAAAATAAATAAACAGCAAATGGCAAGGTGTCTTGCCTGATAGTACGCCTGGTGTGCTGCGATGATCAATGTGGCACGAACTACGACTTTGGATAACAACTACACAAGGTGACATTTGATGGTGGCACGGACAGTTCCATTGGGTCCAGAAGGGTCAAATTAGTTAGGTTCGACATAAGGTAGTCTCGATTTGGCGAGGGAATAGGAGAAAGGGAATTAGTCATAGGCCGTAGGAAAATTGAGAAAAAAATAACATATATCCAAAATTTGAAAGATATTTATAATTACTTAAAACTAGTTTTTCATGAGTCAAAATATTCATAGGAAAAATATTTAAAGTCAAGAAAAATCGTTTTGGCAAAAATTCTAAGTTGTAAAGATAAGGTTATAGATAGTAACTACACTTGATAAAAATGTTTTAACTAAATAAATCAAAATACTACTAACTCATCTAGGCCAAATTATAACTCAAAAATAAATATTTAAAAAAATAGGAAGTTTGGGACTATATAGTACCAATAATTTAGATAAATTCTTTAAAACCTAAAATTATTTAGGAGTAAAAGCCTTAATATTGACAAAATATAAAACTATAACTTTTAAATGGATGTAAAATACTATAATAATATATTTACGTCCCAAATCGTATTTTGAAAATATATGTAGGGTCAAACACCATATAATATTAGGAAATAGTGGTATCATTATAATAGTTGTATTTACTTAAGGACACAAAAAAATATTGTCATGGAATCATAATTTCCCTGATCAAATTATATGCAATTATGCTAATAATGTATTTAATAGTTTAGGAACTACTAAAATCAATTAGAATATAAATAAAAAAAAATATACAAATGATATCTACAGCTGTTGTTCTCTTCACTGAAAGAGAACATTAAATAGAGAAGACCACATTAAGTATCACACTTAATAAAAAGAAAAAGAAAACAGAGAAAGGAGAGAGAGAGGAATGTGATCGGGAGAGAGAGAGGGAAGGAGAGGCGGAGAGGAGAGAGGAGCGAGAGGGAAGAGAGGAGGAGAGGGAACTGGAGAAGGGAACGGCAGAGGATCGGAGTGGGGGTTCCGCCGTAGGGTTTCGCGACGGAGGCTGGGAGCTCGCCACAGGCGGCGCTGGACGCCAGGGTTCTCGAGCGCATGGCGGCGACGGAAGAGCTCAGGCACTGCGGAGAGTGAGGGAAAGGGGAAGGCTGCGGGAGGCTGTGCGGCTCGTCGGCGGCGAGGCTACGGACAACGGCGGCGCAGAGCGGTCAACCGCGGCCAGGAGGAGGCGGCCGGGCGGCTCGGCGGCAAGCCGGAGTGTTCTCGGTGGAGGGATGCTCTGGGTTTCCGGCAAGGGTTTTCACCGGCGCGGCGAAGATGTGCGGCGGGGCGCTGCACGGAAAGAGGGGCGGCGGAGCTGCGGGAGTGATCGGCGGACGGTGCGGCAAAGCGCAGAGGCGCTCAAGACTGGGAGGAAAGTTAGGAGATCCGGCGGATCGCTCTGGATGTGCCGGCACGGGGACGTGGAGGGCCCAAGCGCGGCGGAGGCGCGGGATGGTCGCGGAGTGCAGCGTATGGGCTTCATTCCCGGGAATGGGAGTTTGCCGGCACCGACTGGAGGTAAGTCGAGGTTGGTGGTGGTGTTTTATTTGAGCTTTTGGTGTGTTTGTCGGTAATGAAGTTATATGGTGTGATGACGGCCCCGACGTGGTGGTCGATTGGGTGGCAGCGGTGGTCGTGGGGATGACAAGGATTTACCTATGGGTGGTTCGGGTTGGGATTTGGTGCTGGCGGTTGGTAGTCAGAGTCGGAATGCCGGGATAGCGAGGTTGGGCCGGTGGCTGTGGAGGAATTGGCTGGGGCGATGGTGAAGAGGGGTTGGTGGTGCGAGCAGTGTATCCGAGCAGCATAGCACAGGGGTCTCTGGTGGCGGGGTTTGGAAAGGTGAAGGTCTTTCGTGGTACTACCACGGTGGTGGTAATGGGAGGCTGCGGCCAGGCCAAGTGGCGTAGGCAGGTGGCGGCCGTCGGATGTTGTTGTTCTCTAGGTTAGGATTTGGGATAGGGCTTGTTTGATTGTGTCGTGTCGTGTCCGACACGGAAGGGTTAAATAATGTATTTGTAAAAGATGGAATAAGAATTTGGACGGGAACACGGACACGATGCACGCACATTTGGCTGTGGAACTTATTTGTGGAGTAATTTGTGGATGTGAAAAATTTATGGAGGAGTACCTGCCTATTTATAGGATATGGAAATTCCTAGTTGGATAAGGATTGAGATTTTTAAAACCCAAATAGATAATTTTACTAGTAAATTTAAACCAATACATTCATATCTAAATCTAAATCCAAATCCAAATCCAATTTTAAATATAGATAAATAACACATTTAAATTAAACTACTTAATTTAAATTATTAAATCTAATCACCATTTAATTAATCATAATTAAATCCAAAATATCTTTTTATAGAATTTATATAATAATTAATTTGGAAAATTCAAGATACATATTTAGTTTAATAGGAAAAACCTTAAAATATCTTTTCTAAAAATAATATTAATAAATAATTCCAAAAATCACAATATATATTTAATTATTTAAAAATATCTTTTTCAGAAAATAATTAGTACTTTCGAAAAACAAGTGTGCATGAAATATGTCTCTCGCAAATAGTAACCATAAAATAGTAGTTTCTCAAACTGCTACCCATATATATTTTTTTCATCACCACATATTATTTTGAAAACTATATTACATAAATAAAATCGAAAATATTTTCTAAAAGTATGTACGCTCGCACATATTCGCACTTGACGAGTAAATACGAAAAAAAATGTAAATTCTCGCGCGACGTACAATACGACTATGTGATGTATAAATACAAAAAAAAATTGTACTAAAAATATAGTAGAAATTTAGGGATTTTACAGGTATATGCTATAGATTTTTATGAAACTTTTCACCTGTTGCTCATTTAGAAACTGTTAGACTAATTTTAGCTTTTGCAGCACAAAAAAGATGGAATATTTTCTAATTTGATGTTAAATCTGCATTTTTAAATGGATATTTAAATGAGGATGTCTATGTTGAGAAGCTACAAGGATTTGTGGTCAAAGGAATGGAGAACAAAGTCAAACTTAAGAAGGCGCTATACAGACTGAAACAAGCACCACGAGCATGGTATAGTCGTCTGGACTCTTATCTTCATAAACATGGATTTCATAGAAGTAATAATGAACCTACACTATATGTGAAGACACAAGGTAATGATAAATTACTTATTGTTTACGTATATGTTGATGATATAATCTATACAGGTTCTTCTTCATCTCTTATTGATGAATTTAGAACCATTATGATGAATGAATTTGAAATGTCAGACCTTGGATTGTTGCAATATTTTCTAGGCCTTCAGGTCCAACAGACAACAAATGGTATTTTTGTCTCTCAAGAGAGGTATGCTTTTAATCTTCTCAATAAATTTCAGATGCAAAAATGTAAAGGGTGTTCAACTCCAATGAATTCAAATGAGAAGTTGGTTTTAGAAGATGGCACAGAGAAAGCTGATGAAAAATACTTTAGAGGGCTTGTTGGTGGATTAATGTTCTTAACTCATTCTCGTCCTGATATTGTCTTTGCAGTAAGTTTGATATCAAGGTTCATGTACAGTCCTTCTAAACATCATCTTGGAGCAGCAAAATGCATTCTCCGCTCTATTCACGTAACCAAGAACTATGGATTATGGCAATATCCTTCCTCTAAATTTAATTTAATTGGCTTTACTGACAGTGATTGGGCAGGTTCCCTAAAAGATAGGAAGAGTACAAGTGGATTCATCTTCAACCTTGGTTCGGGTGCAGTTTCATGGATGTCAAAGAAGCAAGAAAGCGTCGCATTATCCTCTTCAGAAGCTGAATATGTTGCTGCAGCTTCAATTGTTTATCAAGCTACGTGGATGAGAAGAATCATGGAAGACTTATTCGAGATTCAGACATCTCCAACCATAATCTATTGCAACAACAAGGCAACAATATGTATGGCAAAGAATCTGTCATTCCATGGCAGGACAAAATATATTGAGCTTCGTCAACATTTCATACGAGAAGTTGTTACAAAAGGAGTTGTGGAGCTGAAGTACTGTTCGACAAATGATCAAATCGCCGATGGCTTCACTAAGGCATTATCATATGAGAAGTTATTCAAATTCAGATATCTTCTTGGTGTTGTAGAGTTTGAATCAAGGGGGAGTGTTGGAGAATAGTTCAATGATTCAAACGTTGCACTTTGAGAGGTTGTGAGCATTTTTAGGAAAGCCGTGACTTGGCTTTTGGAATGAGCTGTTAGCTTCTCCTTTCTTTTTGCTATCTCAGTTAACTTCATGTACCTATATAAAGCACTCTATTCTATGAATAAAGTACCGAATACTTTTGAAGTATAATTAACTCGTGCACTCTCTTACTAGCTCTCTCTCATCTTCTTGTTGTCTCTTGCTATTAATTTAACACCATCTCCCACTTGCTTTTTGCTGATGATATGCTAATCTTTGGCCAAGCGACAGCAAAAGCTATCCATCAAGTTCACAAGCTTTTACAGACTTTCGCTTCATGGTCAGGGCAAAGAATTAATTATGAAAAATCGAGCATTCACTTTAGCCAAGGAGTCGCATACCAAGACCAGCAAAATCTAGCTTCTATTCTCCAGCTTGGATTCATGGGCGTGAACGATAAGTATCTCGGACACTTCCTATTGAAATCAAAGAGAAGAAAGGAGACATTCAACTTTCTACTGGGTAAGTGCTCGACGCGTTTACAAGGATGGAAGACGAAGCTTCTCTCCCATGCAGGACAAAATGTCCTCATCAACTCGACACTTGGGTCCATCCCCGTGTACTATATGGCAGCATACAACATCCCTAAAGGGTGTTCGGCCAAGATCATGAAGCACCAATGTAACTTCTGGTGGGGTCACGATGCGGATCCACAATGAGTTAACGAAGTGCTGGTTGGCAAACTCCTTTGGCGCCTAGTAGAGAGTCCTCATCAACTGCGGGCGCGGCTCCTCCGCGGAGTGTACCTCCAAAATAAATCGTCTATTGTAGCGGCAACAATCGCTCGAGATGCGATGGGAACCTTCATCATTGGCCAGACATGGACATCAACATCACTCATCACTATGGAGGCTAGCTTACAGTCTGAGTTTGAAGCGATACGCTTGGGTGTTGCTCTAGCTAGACGACTACAGTGCAGATCAGCCATCATTGAAGGAGACTCAATAACTGCTACCAGAATTTTCGAGGGAGAGAGAGGAAGCTTGTGCCATGGAGATTGCAAGACCTAGTTCAGGATATCCTTAAGGAGATTTCGAACACCTGCACCATAACTTTCACATTCGTGAGAAGAGACGGAAATAAAGCGGCTCATTCCTTGGCCAACCTTGCCATGACCACCTCATCGTCAACGGTGTATGATCATCCACCTGCCTGTATTAATCAGGTGTTAGCAAATGATTTAGCTCCATCCTATTATAATGTAATGATCAATTCGTCCATTCAATAAAAGCATTACATTTGTCGAAGAAAAATTATTCCCATTATTTTTTTTCCTTTTTCCTTTATTATTTTTTCAAATTTTGTTTTCTTTTTTTTTTTCTTTTTTTTCTTCATTTTTTCGTTCTTTTCTTCTTGTTCTTTTATTTTTTTTAATTGGGTTTTAACTGTCAATCGTTAGTCCAAGATCTAAACACTAATTATGTCTATCATGGAGACCCAAACACAAATATTCTAAGTTATTGGAGACCCAAACACTAACTATGTCTATTATGGAAATCCAAACACAAATATCATAACTTATTCGAGACCCAAAGCCTAAATATCGCTTATATGTAATTACTTGAATCTCATTTCATTTCAAAAACAACTTTTTGTGAGAACGAAACGCGAAAAACCGTTTTTCTAAACAAAAAAGGTTGCAATAGAACGGGAAGAAAAGTACACAAAATTAATTCGCCAAAATCACAAAGAAAGCAAAACGCAGACACAATTTTTGACGTGAAAATTGCGGAAAAAATTACGGGACGATCGGAGTTCAACCTTGAAAAACCTCTACTAATGGAATAAGAAATACATCGACTTCTAACAACTTCTCACTGATTCAAATAGATCACCATAATGGAAATACAAAATACACCAACTCTTAACAAACTTCTCACTAAATCAAACGGATCACCACAACTCCTTGAAGAAGAAAACATAATTGCAAGCACATGAAGAACCTTTTTCAATGTATAGAGATATATTTTAGGGCTAGAAAACACCTCATATATATAGCTTCAAACCTATCATTAAGGTATTTCTATTATACATAATCATTAATGTATTTCTGTTATATATAGAAATATCCAATCCAATTTCGAGGTATTCTTTGCATATGTTGACAATTTTACCCACTCCAACTAACTTTGGTGTTGAATATTTCTATTATATATAAAAATGTCCAATCTATTCAATTCTGAGATATTCTCGACATAGGTTGATAATTCCACCCACTCCCACTACCAAAATAAGTCATATCAGCGACGTATTTAGCGACTCCAAGGTAGAACGTCGCTAATTTTGGGGGTTTAGCGACGTTTAACTAAGACGTCGCTGTTGGTCGCCAACAGCGACTACTAGCGACCACAATTTATTAAATGGGAACCTGCGTCGCAAGTTCGTCGGTACACGTCACTGATATAGCGACGCGTAGCAACGCAATTTAAGCGGCGTCGCCGTTTATTAAATATCAGCGACGATTAGCGACGTCCTTTTCGGACGTCGCTAAACGTTTCATATAGGCTGCGAGGGTTTCCTTTTCGATCATTCACAAAATTTTCCCCCAATTCTCGCGCGCTCCTCCTCCGTGGCGCTCCTCCGGTGATTTCCCTCCTCCGGCCTCCTCCTCCGCGGCGCTCCTCCAGCGATCTCCCTCCTCCGGCCTCCTCCTCCTCAGTAGCTCCCCCATCTCTCTTTCTCTCTCTCTCACACAACACACTCTCCCCTGTCCCCGCTTCCCAGTTTAGGATTCGAATTTGATGTGTGTGTTCTCGTGAAGTTGGACTCTTCGTGTCCACTTGTGTGGACACGAATCAACCCCCTGACACGTACACATGTGGGGGGTGACACTTCTGTACAACTGATTTGGGTTTTCATTGATTTTCCAGTTCGGATTTGGGGTTTTCGAATTCTTTTCACTGATACATTAAAATCAGTCCTGACAATGTAAATTTAAACTGATATTTCGATTTTTGGTTTAAATTTGATTATGAGATTCAATGTTTAAAAGTATTTTTGAATTCGAATATTAATATACAAACTGTGATTAAATGGAATATGGAGAACTAAAAACTGGGTTTTGATTTTAGAATTTAAACTGAGATATGGGTTGAAGGGTTAGTGAGTGAATGTACTAGGCAGTAATTGGATATGGCACTTGGCCTATGTTTTGGTTCAGAAATGGCTATAACAGAGTTTCTGTTATTCGTATTAACAGCTACTCTAGGTGGAATGTTTTTATGTGGTGCTAACGATTTAATAACTATCTTTGTAGCTCCAGAATGTTTCAGTTTATGTTCCTACCTATTATCTGGATATACCAAGAGAGATGTACGGTCTAATGAGGCTACTACGAAATATTTACTTATGGGTGGGGCAAGCTCTTCTATTCTGGTTCATGGTTTCTCTTGGCTATATGGTTCATCTGGGGGGAGATCGAGCTTCAAGAAATAGTGAATGGTCTTATCAATACACAAATGTATAACTCCCCAAGAATTTCAATTGCGCTTATATCCATCACTGTAGGAATTGGGTTCAAGCTAGTTCGAATTTTTGGGTTGTTATATCTGATTATATATAATTCAATATGTATGCATTTATGTAAGTGTGTTCATATAGGTTTCAAGATGTCAGTGGTTAAGATTTCAGTATTAGTTATCAACATTGGTAGCAGTATTATGTTACCCTAGGTATGATGGCTTGGCTAGTTCATGTTACCCAAAGAAAATTTGTCTATTGATATGGACTTAGATAAATTCCTATTGGGAAATGATATTGGAATAAGGATTAACCTGAGAATAGGCTTAACTGAACAGTGATATCAGTTAGCAACTATTTTCTGAGTTTAAATGTCAGGCATTTTGGGAAAATGGTGAGATACACGAAGTCAGACACTGTCCCTACAGCCATTCGACTAGCGAGGTAGAAATCTATGTACGACATTTGCTATAAGGACTTTGCATTAATCTACGGTACGACATCGTGATCAGGACATAGTCCCTGCAGCCATTCGACTGACGAGGCAGAAACTATGTAGCCGTAGATAAAGTTGACTGTCCTCCAACCCCCATCCCTCGGCAATGATGATACGACAACCTATCACTACATCTTTTAGTAGTAGATAATGTCTTAGTATTACATTTTGTGTGTTCATCTTATTGATTCTGTTACATCCTTCAGATACTATATTCGATAAGAACATATACTACACCATATGTACAGAACATAGATGATTCACACTAATGTATGCTAGAATAAATTTTGGGTTGTGTTCTGAGCCATCCGTTCTCACACTTGACAAAAAATCGAATATAACCTTTTTATCTGCCATTCGACTGGCGAGACAGAAATCTATGTACGACATTTGCTATAAGAAATTTGCATTAATCTACGGTACGACATCGTGATCAGGACATAGTCCCTGCAGCCATTCGACTGGAGAGGCAGAAACTATGTAGCTTAGATAAAGTTGACTATCCTCCGACCCCCATCACTCGGCAATGATGATACGACAACCTATCACTACATCTTTTAGTAGTAGATAATGTCTTAGTATTACATTATGTGGGTTCATCTTGATTTTGTTACATCCTTCAGATACTAGATTTGATAAGAACATATACTACACCATATGTACAGAACATAGATGATTCAAACTAATGTATGCTAGAATGAATTTTAGGTTGTGTTCTGAGCCATTCGTCCCCACACTTGGCAATTATGCATGTAAAATATATCGTTGAAGAACATAAAACTTGTGGTCATACAATCGTCACTTTCGTGAGCCAGTTCATGTCGGTCTTCACTTTCTGCAGTAATTATCTTAAAATGGATATGAATTACTATCTGCAAAACCGTTCGTGCATGTACAATCGTCATCCGGATGAATTATTATATGTGTCAATCTTTGCATAATTATCTTAAAATGGATATGAATTACTATCTGTGGAACCGTTTGTGGATGTACAATCGTTATCCTGATGACATGTGCGGTGTACGGGATGAATTTATACATGGTGTACAACAGTTCCTGCAGTTTGCCAAGGCGTTCCCTCAGTACATGGACCGTACAAAAATTAATTATCCATGTGTGAGATGTCGCAACTTGAAATATCATTCGGAAGTGGATATGACATATCATTTGTATTCGAGGGGTTTCATGCCAAATTATTATCAGTTGACCGCACACGGAGAACTTGTGCCTTTAGCCTCCGAGCCGGAGCCTTATGTAGATGTCCACGAGCATGCTGATTACGACCAAGGGTGGACGAACATGGTTTTCGATGCTGCGGGGCCTAGTTTCGATTCGAACAATCAATATGCAGCTGAGGAGGCACCGAATGCCGATGCTGCAAAGTTTATGGAGTTGCTGGAGAATGCAAGGACTCCTTTATATCCTGGTTGTGATGACCATTCATCGTTGGAGGTGATTACAAGATTGTTGAGCATAAAATCAGATTTTAACATGTCTCAAGAATGCTACAATCGAATCCTGGAGTTAATTAAAGATATATTGCCGGAGGGTGGCAAGTTACCTAAAGACTTCTACCGATCCAAGAGAATGGTGAGATCGCTCTGGATGGGGTATGAAAAAATTGATGCATGTCGCAACGGATGCATGTTGTACTATAAGGACGACAAGGATGAAGACGCCTGCAGATTTTGTGGTACCGATCGCTTCAAGACAACTAGTACAACAAGGACTTATGGTGCATGCAAGCCAACAGATTCGATGCACTATTTGTCTTTGACGCCGCGGTTGCAGAGGTTGTTTTTGGCAAAGGAGACAGCTGATAATATGAGTTGGCACAAGCGGGAACAAATAGATGGAGTACTGGATCATCCATCCGACGGGGAAGCATGGAAGCACTTTGATCGAGTGTATCCTGATTTTTCTTCGGAGCCGCGTAATGTCAGATTGGGCTTTCCTCCGACGGTTTTATCCCATTTGGACTTTCGGGCTCACAATATTCTTATTGGCCTGTGATTGTTACTCCGTACAACTTGCCGCCTTGGATGTGTATGAAGACTCCTTACATGTTCCTAACTGTTATTATTCCAGGTCCGAAGAACCCGAAGATGAACATCGATGTGTACTTACAGCCCTTGGTAGATGAGCTGATTCAGTTGTGGGAAGTAGGTGCAACCACATATGATGTTTCCAGAAAGCAGAACTTTCAGATGAGGGCCGCACTAATGTGGACCATCAATGATTTCCCGGCCTATAGAATGTTATCGGGTTGGAGCACCCATGGTCGTTTCGCATGTCCGTATTGCATGGATCGCACTAAGGCTTTCCGTTTGAAACACGGAGGAAAACCGTGCTTCTTTGATTGTCAGCGACAGTTTCTGCCAAAGGATCATCCGTACCGGAGGAACAGGAATGCTTTTCGTGCTGGCGTGGTAGAGAAGTCCAGTCCACCGCCACGGTGGTCCGGGGACACGATATGGGAGGAAGTTAAAGAATTGTCAAGTGCTATTGAAGAGCCTACAGCGGGATACAAGTGTGATGGATTTGGCCGCGCTCACAACTGGACGAAGAGGAGTATATTCTGGGACCTACCATATTAGAGTGACCATCTGCTCAGACATAACCTGGATGTCATGCATATCGAGAAGAATGTATTTGACAATATAATAAATACTGTGATGGACGTAAAGGGGAAGACGAAAGACAATCCCAAGGCCAGGTTGGACTTAGAAGAAATATGCAGACGTCCAAAGTTGTATTTGATAAAGGAAGGCAGTGGGAAGTATAAGCAGCCCAGGGCCATTTTTTCACTGGACAAGGAGGATAAAGATAAACTTTGTAGGTGGATCCAGGGCCTAAAATTTCCAGACGGATATGTATCGAATTTGAGAAGATGTATTGACCCGAAGGAGAACAAACTACAGGGTATGAAGAGCCACGACTGTCACGTTTTTATGGAAAGGTTAATCCCGATTGCATTTCGGAAATTATTACCTCAGGTCGTTTGGGATCCACTGACAGAGCTTATCATATTCTTCAGAGATCTTTGTTCTACTAAGTTGCTCGTCGATTGGCTTGAAAAGCAGGAGGACATTGCAGTAACATTGTGTAAGCTTGAGAGGGTGTTCCCTCCTGGATTCTTCGACTCTATGGAGCATTTGCCAATTCATCTTTCATATGAGGCACGTGTTGGTGGGCCCGTCGGTTATCGGTGGATGTACCCGTTCGAGCGCCATCTAAACCACCTGAAGAGGAAGGTGAAAAATAAGGCACGGGTCGAGGGTTCTATTTATGAAGCCTATGTCCTTGAGGAGATTACAAACTTTTATTCAATGTATTTCAAGCCTCATATTGCTACAAATAGAACAAGAGCTCCGAGGAACGACGATGGAGAGATAGAATATAATGATGCATTATTGAAAGTCTCCAATGCTCTTGGAAAGCCTTCTGGAAAACTGAAAAAGAGATATTTGAATGATGAGGAACTAAAGGCTGCCCAGTTATACATATTACTCAACTGCGAGGAGGATGAAGTGGAAAAGCTAGAGTGGTAAGTAAAAATCTTCAACGTTCAAGTCATCTATTGTTGATTACGTTATCATAATTTAACGAGTATATCCTGATATTTATTGGTTTCAGCAAATTTAATGATGAGGTGAGGTCAAGTAGACCATACGTTCAGCGACGTCTAGTGACGAAAGTTAACGTCGCTAAGTAAGTATCGGAACGTCGCTAACTGTGATACACACCGTCGCTGGTCGTCACTAAACGTCGCTACATACGACGTCCCTAACGTCGCTATGTGTCGGCACTTTAGCGACGTAAAAACGTCGCAGAACGTCGCTATTTGGCTCTCAAGCCAGGTCAGCATCGATGCATGTCAAGTCGCTCAACGTCGCTAGGTTACGTCGGTAACTGCTGTCGTTTTACGTCGCTGGTAGTCGCTGAATTAGCGACGTGTATGCGTCGCTAAGTGTCGTCGCAATAGCGACGTATTGCGACGTCGTGTTGTTTAGCGACTAGGTTAATCGCGACAACGTCCAAACGTCGCTAAATACGTCGCTAATTAAAATTAGCGACGTATTTTCCCTATTTAGCGACGTCCTGCGGCGTCGCTGATTTGACAGATTTTAGTAGTGTCCAACGACTTTGGTTTTCAAGATGCGGGTTCATTTCAGAGTTTTCAAATTCCAAGAGCTCTCATAAGCTCCACATACTAACATGTCCTGCTCATTTAATTAATAATGAGGAGACTGCTTGTTCTTAAAGATTACACAATTGGATGGTTATATTGTAAGTCTCGATACACAACATAGTTGTAGACAACAAGATTAATCACCTCTCACTGTTGTAAATATGGATGTCCCATGATTCTTAGTCATCCATAACTTATGTAACTCATGCCCTTTGATTTCATAACTTATGTAACTCATGCCCTTTGATTTCATAACTCATGACCTTTGGTAATCCATTGTAAACCTATATAAAGGTCATATTGGATGAATGAAATGACATACAACTTTCTTCTCCATTTTCTCTTGTTGCTCTCTCTAAATTACGTTATCTTCGTGGAACAACCGATATGGGCTTATTTACTTAAAAAATTTAGAATCACAAGTTGTGGGTTATGCTGATGCTGGTTATCTATCTGACCCACATAAAGGAAGATCTCAGAGTGGATATATGTTTACTTGTGGTGGTGCTGCAATATCATGGCGCTTAGTGAAACAAATATTAGCAGCAACTTCTTCTAATCACTCAGAAATTTTGGCCTTGCATGAAGCAAGTCGAGAGTGCATATGGTTAAGAACGATGACTCAGCATATCCGACAATCATGTGGGTTATCTTCAACAAAGAATATTGGAACAATATTGTATGAAGACAATGCTGCTTGTATTGCACAAATCAGGAATGGCTACATCAAAGGCGACAGAACGAAGCATATGTCACCTAAATTTTTCTACCCTCACGAGCTACAGAAGAATGGTGACATTGACGTTCGGCAGATACAATCAAGCAAGAATTTTGTAGATTTATTCACTAAAGCATTACCAACCACAACATTCAGAAAAATGATTCAGAATATTGGGATGCGTTCGCTAAAGGATCTCTTGCCAGCATCACGGGGAGCATGATCACTAATTCTCAAACTGTACTCTTTTCCTTCGACCAAGTTTTATCCCATTGAATTTTTCTTGACAAGGTTTTAACGAGGCAGTTTATCACGCTTACATATTTTGTGTAATATGTACTCTTTTTCCTTCGTCCAAGTTTGTATCCCATTGAATTTTTTTGGCAAGGTTTTAACGAGATATATCCCATATTACATTGGACATCCAAGGGGGAGTGTTATAAATATGGATGTCCCATGACTCTTAGTCATCCATAACTTATGTAACTCATACCCTTTGATTTCATAACTTATGTAACTCATGCCCTTTGATTTCATAACTCATGACCTTTGGCAATCCATTGTAAACCTATATAAAGGTCATATTGGATGAATGAAATAACACACAATTTTCTTCTCTATTTTATCTTGTTGCTCTCTCTAGTTTACAACACTAACTACCAATTTTCCTTTTTTAAAGAGAAATAGTTAAATATACATCAAGAAGGTTTCACTTTCACTACACTTTCTAAGTTCGACACATATTTGGCTCAGGAGCATAAAATAGGGAATTCACTACAAACTGCATACTATAAAGAACTCATAACTAAAGGCAAAAATAACTTGAACTCATAATAGCTCGGACACTAGGTGGTGCCGGCAGGTTCGAGTTTTCTATGTCTGCTTCCAACAATTATTAGGCGATAGGAGGGTTTCTTTTTGAGGCGCCCAAATGTTGAGAGTCTCCCTCGATTTGTATCTTTTGCTTCCTGAAAGTTGTTCGACGCCAAGTCGTAGAGGAGGAAACAATTGTTGTTGAACTTCAACAAAATCTCCTTCCCTAGTCGTGCCAAAGTTATAAAAAAAAATTGAAATTGATTGTCTTGATCGAGCCAAAATCATCGTTCTTTGATTGTGCCTAAGTTATTGACTAAACTCTCTATCGTGTTCTGACTCCTCTGCCAACTTTGGTGGAGTCAAACATAATGTTGAGATTTTGCTGCTCAACTAAAAAAACAATTCTCGATAGATTCCGAAGCTGCATTAACATTGAACTCAGGGTTTTTCTCTATTCTTAGAAGAAAAAAGTTTGAGAAAAAACTTTTCTGCATAGCAATCCAAAAAAGAAAGAAAAAACTTTTCAATAGTGATTTTTATTCTAATTTCTATCCTACATAGCTTTAGTGTAGGCCAAAGAATTTCAATGAATGTTTCTACATGTAGAAATTTATACATAAAATTTTCATCTCTCGGTAGAAATTAATATTGAATCCCACTTCCAAACTAAATTATTAAATTGATCATTTTTTTCATTTTTTCTGCTACTAGGACAGAATTTGGGAACCATTGGAGGGTGAGTGTGTATTTTGCAATTTATTTTGGCAATTTCTAAGTAGTCACATGTTTTGCACAATATGGACATGAATATAGGTATTGACACGATATGGAAACACTCACCAATTTTCGGAAGATACTAGTCATTATTAGAATGTTTTTGTTCCAGGGCAACTGATAACTTGAATAACAACATCAAGGCTGGCTCTAGGGGGTGGCGGGCTACTAGGCTAGGCAGTCATCCATGGTCTCCTCCCACAAGGGGGCCTTCATTATTTTTTTGAAATTTAATTTTTTTTGAAGCAGCAGTTTTGACTGGCCCATGACTAAAATAAGAAACAATGAAGGTGGAAAAGTCCATGACTGCATGAAGAAGAATTAAATAAAATTTGAAAATAAAATAAAATGTCATCCCTATTTCTAAGCTTCCTTTGATCTTCCCCTCTCATTGAAAATCTTTCTCACCGAAAAATAAACAAAAAACGATCTCTTCCTCCTTCAACAGACGTGCCCATCCTTCTTCTTTCCAGTTTCTTACGTCTTTTTTTCTTTGTGAACCTTCCTATTAGTCTATATAAATACTAGTATTTGCTAAGCTAAATATTCTCTCTATATATATATTCTCTCCCTGTCTCTCTCTCTCTTCTCTCTCTCTCTCTCTATATATATATATATATATATATATTATATATATATATATATATAATCTCCATTCCATTTTTGGCCGGACCGTTCACGGCAACTGACATCCTATTATTTTTCTTCATTCCATTGCTGTCAGCAAAGAGCCTGACCTGAGTTTGGACTCTTTTTGTAAACGCATCACCAACATCTTACACTATATAATGAGGCTTCAAAACGGCTCAAAAGTGAGCCGTCTAAGCCGTCATTATATCACGGTCCATTTTATTTTATTTTTAAAAAAGTTGTAAAATTTTTTGAAAAAAAGTTTTAATTTGTCAACATGTAGAATCGAACTCAACCAAATAAGAAAAATACCTCACACCTTAACCACATGAGTTAGAAGAGATATTTGATTATAGTTGGATACTATTCTTATTATCTATTATACGTGCAAAGCACGTGCATTTATAATACATAATTGTTAGTTAAAAACTAATAATTTGAATATATTTTTCTATTGTTCGAAACATATTATAACTTGTTTTAGTGTTTAAATTTTATTTATTAATACATCTATAATTTCTTTGCTTGAATTGAATTTCTTTGTAACTTGAACAAAAAGATTCAAGTCATTACAAAAAAAAACGAAAAGCAAATAAGTTAGGAACAAGTTAGGATATTTGTTGTTGAATTTTTTGTACTTTGGGTCTCGAAAAGTTTGGATATTTGTATTTCAGTCTCCATAATAAACATGATTAATGTTTGAATCTCGAATAAGTTAAGATATTTGTGCTTCGGTTGACTATTAAAATCCCACTAAAAAAAGGAAACAAAAAACAGTAAATAAATAAATTAAATAATAAAAATAAAATGAATAATGAATAAAATGATAAAAAGAATAAATTAATAAAAACCAAAAACAAGAAAAAAAATTGTAAAGACATTTAATATAAATATGACCTTGCATTTCGTTGCAAGTTATTAATAAAAAGCTATTTTCTTCCTATACCACATCTTCAACTCTGCGTTTGTAATTTTAACACGTTGTTCAAAAGAATGAGATGCATGTTGTTGCCTTATACACGTACAATTTACATTTAGCCTTGTACCACATCACACCCTAGAGAGAATGATCCATTTGATGAAAGTCGATGCGAAGACGAACGATTCGGTGAATCGGACGTGACATAATGGTATCAGAGCACGATTCACTTCTTCATATTTTTTAAAATAATTTCTTTGAAGTTTTGTTGCGATTTCTCGATTGAATGCTTTTCGACATAGCTACATGGAGTAATAGTTCCATACAGGTTATCTCGTAGATATTTGAGAATACTAACGAGTTTACACTTTTGTAGGGATGACTAAAAGAACTGGCCTCACCGTTGCGAACATCACTGTGAAAGCACAGGTAGTTTCGAGGGAGCAACTAGCCCCTAGCAAAACTACGATGGAGAGATTGATGCGCCTGAGGAGGTGCAACAGCAACAGAATAGGCGTAGGTGCAAAAGCAGTAGCTTCAGGCGCAGATTCAATTCCAATTTGGGGGAAAGAGAAGCATGCATGCCCTGAATCGGATAGTGGGTACCATGGCGACCAACAATAATGTAACGACCATAGCAGTAGCTCGTAAGATCTTAGCTGAAGAAGAAGAAGAATCCAACATTCGATGATGAAAGTTCTTCCTTGTTGAAAGCAACTAAATTAAAAAAAAAAAGGAACCCACCTGAATTCAACGGCCGAGCAGAGCCCGGCACGATCATGGGATGGTTGGCGAAGATCGAAGGCTCATTCAATATCCGCAGCCTCAAAGAGTCTAACAGAGTAGGTGAGTGACATTGTTGTTACAATTAAGGCCTAGAGATCTACGAGGCATATCCCGACACCAAGATTTTCTAAGAGGTGTTCAAGGAAGCGTTCCTGGAACAGTACATTCCCCAAATAGTTTATCGACAAAGTAGGACGAGTTTATGCCCTTGAGGCAAGGAAACATGTCAGTCAATGATATGACTAACATTTTGCAAGGCTTAAGAAGTTTGCTGGAGCATGTCTGTCGAACAAGCAAGCCTGGTGCGAACGTTCCCAACAGT